>PVLC010029095.1:0-20499 GCA_004027655.1 Graphiurus murinus
TGTGTCTTAATGTCTAAAGGATCAGGCCTTGCGGATCATGGACCTTGGGCTAAATCCTATGAGAAGCAAGGGCTAGGAGTAGGAAAGTACTAGGTACTAAGACAGTATCAAGTTTCCCCCCATCTCCACTCCCTTTAAGATGACCTCAGCAAGGTATCTAAAGAGGACCTCTGCCCAAGGCCTCAGATACAGAGTCACAGGGATGCAGGTGCTGAGGCTAGTGATGCAAATATGCAAAGAGCATAACTACCTGGGGGAGCCTGCATCCTTGCTTGCAATTCCCCTCAGAGACTGCCACCCACTGATGTACCAAGGCTGCTGTGGGAGGGTAGCTTTCCCCTGCACACCCTACAAGTGAAGCCTTTGTCCTTGCCTGTGAGCAGGCCTGAAAACTCACATGTGGGATTTTATTTTGGGATACTGGGAATTGAATCTAGAGGTATACTACCTCTGAACTACACCCCTAACCCTCTTATTTTTTTTTTCTTTTTTAATTTTGAGACAGAATCTCGCTAATTTGCTGAGGCTGGCCTGGAACCTGTAGTCTTCTTGTCTCAGCCTCCCAAGTATTGAGATTATAGGCATGTGCAACTGTGCCCAACTTACACTTAGATTTCAGCTGGAGGGGAACCCCTCAAAATAGATACATACTTCCAAAACCTTTAAATATACATTGAAAATGCATCCTAATAGCTAAGTGTAATTTGAACCTCTAACTTAGCACTGAGGTTCAAGTAAATGTTATTTGAGTTTTCCTATGTTTCTATGAGCAGTTTATCATTTAATTAATTTTGATTTATACGTAGATCGTTTAGGATTTGGAATTACTAAGTATTCATTGTCAAAAATAAATACTCTGAGGTGGGTGTCTTGGCACACAGCTGTAATTCCAGTACTTGGGAGGCTGTGACCAAAGAATTGCAAGTTCAAAATGACTCACAGAAACTGGAGACTTGCAGCAATTTAGCAAGATCTCATTTCAAAATAACTAATCAAATAAATAAACCAACATACAAGGGCTGGGGGTAGAGCTCAGAGATAGAATGTCTCTGGGTTGAATCCCCTGTACCACACACATACAGACACAAAAGAATAAATCAGTAAACACACACACACACACACACACACATACACATACACACACAAACACACACACATAGACACAAAATCTAGTTTATCCATTAAAAAGAAATCATTACTATCAACTGAGTTTCTATGTCAAACTTGTAATTATAAAGTTTCTCTTTCAATAAAGAAATAAAATGACAGAGAGTTATAAAGAAATGCCCCTCTACGATGATTTTCTTTGGAAGATGTTAACACTAAATTTTTGTTTCATTTTTGCTTTATATTTGATAAGTTGTTGGTGTTTTAAAATGTTTGTTTACTTAGAAATATTAATGGTTGATATTGCCTTTTTGTGCTTAACTAACATTTTACCAGAGAAATGAGAAAAGTTGAATTCCTATATAATGTCTTTTCTTTAAATTGTTCTGTATGTACAACCTGAGGTAAATTAATAACATTTTAAAAAGAAGTGTGATTTGCTGCAAACAACTAAGCTAAAACTGGGAGCCAAATAGAGATCTTTGTTTATTTTAATGTCTATTTGACTCATATCAATTTTCTGTAGCATTCCAACCAAGGTGAAACCAACTACTTTACCTCCAGAGAGAGGTGTTTCCTGTGTCATCAATATATGTATTTCATTATAGAAATTTAAGTACTAAGCCCAACAGTATTGTCTTGGAAGCATCTATTTTTGTTTTATTTCTCTTTATTTAAAATATTTTTAAAAAGGAATTAATATAATTGCTTCAGAGGGAAAATTAACAAACATAATGAAAATGAATTTTCAATCATGAGTTAGCAGATAAAGTATAGTATTTAATTATTTTTCTGATGAGTTGAGGATTTTATTAAAACAAAATCTTCCCCTTTTTAAAGGTATCATTGACTTCATGGTCAAAATAAGAGTTCAAAATATATTGGTAAACTATTATAAAGTAACTATCAAAATTTATAGAAATGTTTATGAGGATAAATATGTGAATACTCAGGTATTACTTGTATGATTTTTAATATCAACCTTTTTTGCATATTTACCAAAGAATTTTCTCAAATTATATAATGTTTATCTTTTTTTATAAATTTGACAGATTGTATTAAAAATTGGTCATTAGGAATTAACCTCATCAATTTTTCTTTGTATTTATCTGAAAATCTTCTTAGAGATACTCCCATGCATACTCACATCAATTCTTTTCTCTTTTCTTTTATTTATTTTTCTTTCTTTTCTTTTCTTTCTGTGGTACTGGGATTGAACCCAGAAGCATTTTACCTTTGAGCTACACCCCCAGCTCTATTTTTTTATTTTAAAATAGGGTCCCACTATGTTGCCGATGTTAGCTTCAAACTTGTGATAGTCCTGTCTCAGTCTTTCAAGTACTGGGATTAGAAGTATGTGCCACTACACTTAGCCTACTCACATATAGTATTAGAGAATGGTTTGGCCTTTAGCTATCCTGTAGCAGAAAGCAGAATAGCTTTAAGTTAATAGATATGAATATAAGCTGAATTTACTACTTAGTGATGGTGAAGATTATGTAAGGTGATCTCATTCATGTTTATTTATCTTTAAATAACTGTTGAGCTGTAAACATAATAAAAATTCTTTTTCTCCTAAATATGAGTGGCTTGCTACTAACTTTCCCTTAAGTGAAAACTGCCATTACACAAATATCATGGCCATGTGTAAACTGAAGCTTGAGAGCAAACCTGTTTTGCTTTATCAAATTTCCTATATGAAAACCAGGGCATTTGTGATAAGGCTTTGGAATTAAGGCTGAAAATAAAAAAACGAGGATAAAACTGTGATGAGTTGGGGTTGGAAAAATAGAAGAGTTTTGTGCTTTTGCCCTTCCTTATCTTCTAAATATTCTAAACATCCAAGAGTAAGAAATTAAATCACAGCAACTCCCTGGAATAAAACTAAGGGCTCCTTCCAGACTCTATACCCACACCCCATGTAGATGCTTGGTTCCAACTGCCTGGTGTCTTTATATAAGATGACTTTGTACTTTTGCAGAGTGAATAAAAGTGTTTTGTCACCATTAGAGAAAAATAGGTTCCCATTTACTTTCATAGTCTCTCATTGTTTAATTATGTGACCTGAGATGTACCTTTAAACATTCTGAGTCCATTTCCATATTTGTAAACCAGAAATAATAATAATTTCTAACCACAGGAACTACTAAGAAAATACCAAGATAATAGTATCCAAAATAAAAGTTACTGTTCTTATCTTTATTATAAACATATCTTGATTCTATCTGTCTCAGAACTACTTTGAAGTTGTAAGTGGAATTAGAACAATGTTGGTTGACTTGAAGGCTAATAATTCAGAAGCCTGATGGAAGAAACTCCCACCTGTTTTCAAACTGCAGTAGAGTCACAGACAAAAAGGAATTTTGTGACAGTGCCCAGTTAGCCTCAGAATACTTACTGACCTCTGTTAAAACCCCAAGTATCATAATAAAATGCCTAAAATTATTTGGTTTCAAGTTTTTTCTTTACCTAGGGTGAATGGGGTAGTACTTATTGTGACAGCTCATTCTTTATAGGTAAGCAGGTTACAGGCAGAAGTGATCCCAGAATCTCAGATTCTCATCTTGCAAGTGAGACCTTCTGGAGGCTCCCATGTACTATGGGAGGTGACATTTAATATAATTATAGATACTTTTCTGTCTCATAAAAATTTACCATTTCCAAGCCAGGCTTGGTGACGCATGCTTGTAATCCCAGCATTTGGAAGGCTGAGACCAGAGGATCCAGGTTCACGGCCAGTCTCAGCTACCTAGTGAGGCACTCTGCAACTTAGTTAGACCCTGTTTCAAATAAAGAATAAAAAATTGGGCTGTGGGTATAGCTCGGAGGTAGAATGCTCCTGAGTTCAATCCCCTGTACTGCAAAAAAAAAAAAAAAAAAATTACCATTTCCTCATATATATACTGTTTATACTCTAAACAGGGAGATGAGAACTCTATGTTCATACACAAATTTCATGTCTTTGTGTTCCTGTTGGCTAGTTTTTTGTAATAAGGAATAAGAAAATGTATGCTTTGTTTTTTCTTTGGCTGGAATGCCATCTCAATTTTCATGAGTCAGCAAGGATAACCAGATTGTTCCCATTGCATGGATGTAGTTACTAGATCCAGATATTTCTAGCCAGTATTCTATATCATAGAGCAGGGCTTGTAGAGCTTTGGGATTGAGGACAAGCCTGAATGATCCTAGAAATTAAAGCCTATAGGTTCTGTAAGCTGTCTTATTCATTTTGTCTTTTACTGGCAGTTTATGGTTAAATTACTTTTAGCAAAATCTGCTCCAGTCTCTGTCAAAAGCTTGTTCTTTGGTTTTTGAGACTGGATAGTCAAGGGCAAGACTAGCTATGGATCATATTGAGGAAATCAATTCCTTTGAAAAAGAACTCATCTCAAATGATCTAGACTAAATTTTCATGTTTGCTATTTATATTAAGCTCTAAATGCTGATCTTATCATGTCAAAGGGAAGATGCAAGAGAGAACTGAAATCTTTAGGTTTGAAGTAGAGGAGAGTATCCAAAGGGAGCTGGTGTTTTGTGGGCTGAATGTTAACTTCATTTCAAAGTTGCATTCTGTAGCATTAAATATGGTCTCCATGTGATCCTTGGGATTACTCATTTGGATACATATCAAATGCAAAAGAAAATTTGTTTTTTCAAAAATATGAGTTATTTTAAAATAATCTTTATTTTATTAAAATATGTGAATAAAAGCAAGAAATGTAACCAAACAATTTAAACCAGGAATGTAATTCAGAAATGAATGTATTCTCAGTGTCTTCAAATTATTCATGAAAAAAATCTCTTAAAAATAAATTTCATTTTTTCAAAATCTTTAATTAAATTTGTATATTATTTCTTTAAATTTTAAATGTGATAGTATGCACATACATTTTTGTCATGACAAGTAATATATATAATCTTAAGAAATAATGGAAATAATACACTGTTTTTTCATGTGTTACAATTATTAATAGTATAGAAAATGTTTACACTCTTACCAAACTGAACCCCAATATCTTTAGAAAAAAGACCATACTTTTTAATGTTAGAATGTCACTTGACTCATGACCGCTCCAGAGCACCAAATAAAAGAAAGATAATGTGCGTTAATTATTCTCTATATTCTTTATTTATTTATTTTTGGTTCTAAGGATTAAACTCAGAGCCTCATACATACTAAGCATATGCTCTGCTGATAAGTTACATCCATACCAATTGTTTAGTTTAAAATGTTAAATAATACCCAAATTATAGCCTTAAAATCTAATCTAGTTGAAAGCACTGTAACTAATTTATATTCATAAAACATATACATATATATGTACCTGAAATGCTTGTAAATAAAATATTTGTAAGTGAAATACACAATATATTTAGGATAAGTTTTATCTTTTTTCACTTTGATCCTCAACTGCTAATGACTATTAACCCTACTCCCATTGGACAAGTAGTTAATGACCCATAAAACAATTAAATGTAATTGGATCTGCCTCTATTCAGATGGGCTCAGTGCTAAATCATTTTTTAATGTGTGAAGATAAGAATATCTTTTTTTCTATGGAAGTAATCACTTAAACTAGTTTGCCATTTCAAATTTTCATGTATATTAAGCTCTATTTATATAGCCATAAATGTGGAAACGCATCTTTTAGAAGGACATAGCTGTAGGTTAAGCCAAAGCATCATGATCAGAGGAGTATCTATGTGCATATTTGAGTTCTTTCATAGTCAGTAAGTCAAATTCGGCCATATGGTGATCAACTCCATTTACTGAAATTATATGGATATAACTAAACATTAAGCATCATGATTATAATCATATGATATAATCTCCATAATTGTATTTAGTGTGGCTTTGCACCTGTTTTTTATTCAGTGATTTTCTCCATCCATGAGTTGGCTGTTGACAGCATTTTTCTAACATGCAAAATAATTATTAAAATACTCCTAAATTCAACATTTTTTCCAGATATGATAATTGATGAAAAGAAATCTAAGTCTAGTTCTTTATCATCAAGAAACTTCATGTAGTAGATAATTAGATCACTAATGTAATCTACAAAGTACTTTTGAGGCAGTTATCACAATTTAACGAATAGAATCTGCATGGAGACATAAAAAATTATACCACCACTAATTATGAGCAATTAAAAAAACTTATTCCATTATCTGCAACCATATCTATTGCCTAGAAAGGAAGTTTTAGCAGGAGTGAAAAAAAATTTAGCTAATTTTAACTCATGGCTACAATGGTCTGAATATCTGTGTCCTTCCCAAAATACACATGTTGGAACCTAATACCCAATTTGCTAGTATTAAGAGGTAAGGCCTGGAAATGATTAAGTCATGAGGGCTTCTCCCTCATAAATAGGATTAGGGCCCTTACAAAAGAGGCTCCAGAGCCAGCTGTGGTAGTGCATGCCTGTAATGTCAGTACTAAGGAGGCCGAGACAGAAAGATTGCAGGTTCCAGGCCAGCCTCAGCAAATTAGGAAGACCCTGTTTCAAAATAAGAAAATAAAAAAGAACTGGGGATGTATCTCAGACTAAAGTGCCTCTGAGTTCAATCTCCAGCAACATAACAAACACACAAACCCCCCAAAACAAAACAAAAACAATAAACAAAAAGAGGCTCCAGGGAACTCCCTCTTCTGCCTTTTGAACATGCAGCAAAAAGGTGCTATGTATGTTATGTATGCAGCACAAACGGAGAGCCCTTACCAGATACTGAATTTGATGGACATTGGTCTTATACTTCCAAGCCTTCAGAATATTGAGCAATATATCTTTGTTGTTTATAATTTACCAGTCAAAGGTGTTTTGTTATGGTAATCAAAATGGACTGGGACAATGACCTTCTAGGCTTAGTCTCATGATGTCAAAGAGAAACTGACCCACTCGACGTTAAACAGACAAGGTAGACATTATTCAAAGACATTGCAATAGTTTTTGAGGACTTATCACCAAAACCAGATGAATAGATACCTTGTCTCTTATTTCATTGATTATTTGGGGATATGCATGATATCAGTTCCTGACAGCATCTCTGGTGTACTTGATGGTGAGAGATAACCTGGCCTTTGGGGTTTTTAGTACCTGAGATTGATTGAATGATTGATTTTTGGCACCTAGGATTTTGATCTAATATCTTTTAGTCACTGATTTCTATAAACATAATTGTATTTTTCCTGGAGAAATAATGTCACCAAACAATTGATAATTCAAACATCCTACTATGTCACTGTACTTTTTCTTATGTTGAGCTTCCTTCAAGTGCTCTAGTTTTTTTTCTTCCTTATTATACTTTAAGACACTAACTTCTTCCTGCCTAAATCTTTCTTAGTGTTTACTTTGATCTTCATTTAGCAAAGTTTGTATAATGTATCTTTTAGATTACTCCTTTAAATAGTTCATTTAATATATCTATATGTTTAGACCATTAGCTTGTGGTATTTTGCTATGACTTATTAATATGACTGATACTTTTTGTTAAAAATTATTGTAAGCCAGGCACAGTGACACATGCTTGTAATCCTAGTATATGGAATGCTGAGACAGGAGGATCACAGGTTCAGGCCTCAGTAATTTAGCAAGATCCTGATTATATATATATGCTTTTATTGGATAGAGTGATAGGAATATACATTCACACAATTCTTCATGCATTTCCCTCTGGATCTCCCCCACCTTCCCCAGTACATATCATTGAGACTGGTATTATGAATTTCATGTACAAACATAGCATTATTTAAACTATTACCATCTTTATGTTTCTATCTCCCTACTTCTTACTCAAAACCCCCTCCATTGCTCTATTGAAGTCTCTGCTCCTTTATCTGAGGACTCTTTTGTTTCCTAGTTTCTATCTAGCTTCCACATATGAGAGAAAGCACAACTATTGCTTTCTGAAACTGGCTAATCTCACTTAGCATAATATTTTCAAGTTCCTGTTTCAAAACAAAGGAAAAAACAGTCTGGGGCTGTAGTTCAGAAATAGAATGCTTCTGGGTTTAATCCTCAATACAAAAAAAATTATAGTAATTTATTTTTGAAATTTGAAGTTTATTTTAACTTTTGTAGTATTTCATCAGTTTATTTGATATTTGATGGCACTGAAAACTAAATTATTTGAAGAACCATGGCAGATTTGTGTCATATTACATTGGTCCCAAGTTATTTCACTTGTACAGATATCATATGGGTACTATATACATTGTATATGTCCAAATGATACTCAGTTTTTAAAACAACTGATTCCTAACTTGTAAAAGAAAGGAAGAACATGGATATGGAAAAATAATTTGGCTGTTGACATTGTAAGCATAAAGAAATCTGTAGAGAAGCTTGGAAGAGATTTGCTTTTTAATTTCTTATTTCATTACTTATGTGACTAAATGCTGATAACTAAACAAAGGAACAGAAAACAAACCCACATCCTAGAGACTGTGGATTTGCCTACTGACATGCTGAGGTGCTAGCACATGTGCTAGAAGAGAATTATCAATTGAATTTCAGTAACTTTCTAACCTATTTATATTTGTGGAACCATAGCTTTCTCTAATAAATTATATCTTGTCATCCTCCCTTCTTTGAGCAAACTCATTTCTACTAACTTTTCTATGTTATCCATAAATGTGTACTACAAGAAAGCTCCCAGAACTTTAAATTTTCTATAATTCAGCTATGTTTACCTCCTCTGTTGCATACTTCTGTTATATTCTCTCAATATTAACCAAAAAACATCTTTTAAAAATATTTGTAGAAAGATGATAAAATATACTAGCAGACAGTATGATATATATCATAAGAATATGTATAGTTTTTTTTCTTTTCTTTTCTCATGTGTCAGCTAAATGTTTTCTCAGCTCCATCACTGACATTCTGGACATGATTACTCCTTGTTGAGCAAGATGCCTCTGTGAAATGTTGGCCCATACTCAAAAGTTTCCAGGATTACATTTTGTTGAAAATCAAAAAATGTCTCTAGACATTGCCACAAATCTGTTGGAGGACAAACTCATTCTTGGTTAAGTATGACTGTGTTAAGTTTTTATTTGCTTTTAATAAATTATTAGTAATCAATCACCCCACCCCTGACACAAACACCACACACACACACACACACACACACATACACACACACACACACACATACACACACACAAGATAGGTCTATTCAAATTCAGGCACAATTAATTTAATTAGCACAATATAAACAGGTAAAATAATCAAGTTTTTCTTTATTGAGCACAAATATTATAGTACACAATCATAGTGGACTGGTAAAATCTAAGTACATAAACCTTAATTGTCTCCAAAGGTGAGATTCTATTTTTGCCAAATGCTAGTGTCTGTTTTAAATATTGTATTTTGGGATGATAGTTCACATCATTTGAAGTCATATTCCATCTGTAATAAGACTGTATCCAAATGTCAAGATAAAAATTTCCTATTCATCACATATTTGGGTATTCCCAGCCCTAGAAATAGCCAACTGGCATAAAAAATAATCACATTATTTGACTGCCAAATCAATTTGATCATTTGAATAGCACAAATTGCTGGGCAAGGGTATGATTGATATATTATCTTTTTGTTCTTTCAGACCAACCTTGTAGGGATTTAATTGATTGCATGGGAGACATTACTAATGCTTAAAAAAAAATTTGAATAAATCACAAAACAGTTTACTCAGTATCACAATAAAAGGAATTTGGAATTGAAGGGAATGCTAGTAATTATTTAGTCAAAAAATTTTCAGCATTGAATTTTCCCATAAATATTTATTCAAAATTGACTTAAGTATAGCCACAGATGGTTAAAAAAAAAAGTACTATGTTTATGTGAAACCAATTTCACTGAATTATATGTATAATCAACAATTCTCATAGGCTGTGCATTCAGGGATCTTCTTTCTTATCTTCAACATTAAAGCATTCTCAATATTGAGGAAATGTATTATGTTTCAAAATTGACTGCACTATCAACCTTGAGTTATTTCGCTATTATAGAAGGATGAGGATAGAAATGCTGAATAAGTGCCTTATATCTTTCCATCATAAAAATACATCAGAATGCTTTAAATAAAATATTTCAAAAATCTAATATAATAACATGTTTATCTTGCCTTAAACCTTTTCTTTAAAACAAATCTAAACAAGATAAATAAGTATCTCCTCATAAAACTTTTTTTTTTTTCAGTACTGAGGATTGAACTCAGAGGCATTCTACTTCCGAACTACATCTCCAGCCCTATTTTTTATTCTTTATTTCGAAACAGGGTCTCACTAAGTTGCAGAGGGTTTCAGTAAATAGCTGAGTCTGGCCATGAACCTGTGATCCCCCTGTCTCAGCCTCCCAAGTACTGAGATGACAAGTGTGTGCCACCACTCCTGGCCTCTTAAAACAATTTGAAGTTTGCCTGTAGTATAATCAAATAATAATAACTAAAAAATAAGCCCACAAATATATTTACATATTTTGAGAATATTAATTATTTTCATGTCTGGTATTAAAACTATACTTTTTATTCTGTCATTGAAAACACCTACTCATCAATACTGATTTTTTTTTTCTTTTGTAGTTTTTGTCAAGAACACTTACCGAAAAAGAAAAAAAAAGGAATAAGCATCTCAAAGTAATTCAATAATTTTTTTCACTTGTAGATATGTTCAACAAACTAAATGGAATAAAAAAGTATTAAAATCTTTGAAATCACCATGATGGATATGCGAGAGAAACAATTCATGCCTTTGGAGATGTGTGTGACTGAGCACCTGGGTAGGATTTTTAAATGCTACCTACATATTTTGAGAAAAATAAATGCAAATTGTTAAATTTATTTCTGATCTTTATCTCTTTTATGGCTTATTTTCTTGCTTTATCAGACTCTCCAGAATCTCCTTTTTCATGGAGTAAAAGTATATTGGTTTCAAAGTTATATCTTAATGGTTCTATATACTCGCAAATTGTTAATTACCTTATATTGCTAGGTCTTACTCAGCCAGCGATAAATGCTGATTTGTTCATAAATTTTTTGTGTGTTGCTGATCATATGACTTTTCTTCCTTTTTCTGCTAACATCATAAATTATATAATACATTTTAAAATAAGAATTTATGATTTTACTAGTGGAATATGCTTCCTTTAATCATCATATGCTATTTGACATGCTTAAATTTGATTCATTAATATTTTGTAAAGGTTTTTTGCATCCATGTTCAAGAGAGATACTGGTAGAAATTTTTCTTTATGAGTTTTGTAATATGCATGTCCAGTTTTGGCATAAAGATTATATTGATTTCATAAAATTAGTTCTTTGTAAAAATGGGAAAAATTTATAAGACTGATTTTGTTTCTTTCTTAATATATAGAAGAAATCCATTAGAAACAAGAGGATATAATGATAGTCAATATTTATGTTCCGAACATAGGTGCAACCAATTTTATAAAACAACTCTTCATGACATTAAGTCCCATATAGATTTCAGTACAATAATACTGAACGACTTCAACACTCCTCTCATATCACTAGACTCATTTTCAAGACAAAAGATCAATAAGGATGTCTCAGACCTAAAAAGTACCATGCACCAAATGGATCTATTAGACCCATACAGAATAATCCATCCAAATATGGCTGAGTACACATTCTTTTCAGCTGCTCACAGAACCTACTCCAAAATAGACCATATCCTGGACCACAAAACAAGCACTAGAAAATTGAAAAAATGTGACATAATTTCCTGCATCTTTTCAGACCATAATGGAATTATATTAGAAATCAACACTCAGAAGACCCAGAGAATTTTCACCAATACATGAATATTGGCTATTATACTGCTGAATGAGGAATGGGTCATAGAAGAAATAAGGGGGAGAAATAAAGAAATTCCTAGAAACAAGTGAAAATAGAGACACAACGTATCAAAATCTCTGGAGAACTTTGAAGGCAGTATTAAGAGGAAAGTTCATCGTACTCAGTGCTCATAAAAACAGAAAATCACCAGATAAACAAGGGAGTGACATACCTGAAAGCCCTTGAAGAGCAGGAACAGTCTAATCCCCAAGCCAGTGGAAGGCAGGAAATCATTAAAATCAGAGGAGAAATCAATGAGGTAGAGAACAAAAATCAATACAAAAAAACAACAAATCCAAAAGCTGATTTCTATTCTGATTTCTCAAAGTAAATAAATAAATAAACAAACAAGATAGATAAACCTAAAGAACACCATAAACCAAATGGACCTACTAGTCACATACAGAATATTCCATCCAAATACAGCTAAATACATATTCTTTTCAGCTGCTCATGGAACTTTCTCTAAACTAGACTATATCCTGGGCCACAAAGTAAGCACTAGCAAATTAAGAAAATGTTGGTAATTCCTTGCATCTTTTCAGACCATAATCAAAAGAGAGAATCAACCCAAATTACTAAAATAAGAGATGAAAAAGGTGATATTACCACAGACAGCATGGAAACCCAGAGGATCATCAGAAACTTTTTGAAATTAAATCAAGAAGATACAGAAAATTTAAACCAACCAATAGTAATCAAAGAGATTAAAACAGCAATAGAGAACCTATCATCAAAGAAAAGCTCATGTCCAGATGGTATCCCAGCTGAATTTTATAAAACCTTTATAGAAGATCTAATCCCAATACTTCTAAATCTATTCCATGATAGAGAAAAACGGAATTCTACCAAACACACTCTATGAAGCCAGCATCACATTAATACCAAAACCAAATAAAGATAGCTCAAGAAAAACAAAACAAAAAATAGACTAATAATGTTGATGAACTTAGGTACAAAACTTCTTAACAAAAACTAGCAACTCACATCAAAAAAATTATATACCACCACCAAATCTGGTTTACCCCAGAGATACAAACCTGCTCCAACATATGAAAAACAACTATAGAGACCTGGGATATTTATTTTTAATGATGGATTTATTTTTATAAGATATATATATATATATAATTAATTTTTTTCTGTTTTTTGGTGAAATTTGGGGTTTTTAAGAAATATGTCCACATTGACAAAGTTATTGGCAAAATAAATTAGAAATAATTTTATTATTTTCTTTGATCTTTGGTAGTGATCATTTGGATTCATTCTCCTTTTTTGAACAGATTCTTTATAAGTGTATCATTTTGAGTGCTTTATTAACATTGCTATTTTTTTCTATTGTATTTTTGTTTTCTTTTGTATTGATTTCTTCTTTTATTTTCACTTTCCTTTTTGCTATTTTGATATTTTTATACCTTTTTGAGATGATGCAGAATATATATTTATTCAAAATCATAATAATTAAAAATACTAGTTATTTGATCAGTAAAATTTTCCAGTTCATTAAGTGAAATATAATTATAAAAAATTAGCATAGACATAACAAAATATACTTTATCAAATTATATTTTATTTGAGCAAACATGAAATAAAAGTATTTTCTCATTCTTTATGAGAGATGTTTAAAAGAACCATCATATGACTTAACCAAGTGTCCATTGATTCTCTACTTCCAAAACATGCAATATTAAAGAAGCTGCATGGAAAACTATCAAACATCTGGGTTTGTGTTTGATAAATCAAGGCCTACATTACAAAAGTGTGAGTCATGGCTTGATTTAGAAAAAAAATGCACATTTTTTTAAAGGAATTATAGCTCTGTGCATGATTCTTTATTGACTAACTGATGAGATAGTGTGAAAATGCCATGAAAGCTCTGGATGAAAATAACTAAGCATCTTTAAATAGAAAGAAGCAGTCATGCTAGTGGAAGCTTCCTTTTCCTTGAAGTTTTAACACTTTTTTCTATTGGAAGAAAAAATAAGAAGAGAAAGAGATGTTGAACAGTACTCCTCTTCCCAAAAAATTTGAGAATATTTTTTAAGTCTTTTAGTTATTTTTAAAAGATATGTATCTGTGAGATATACATATATATGTATATATACATATATACATACACATTATATGTGTGTGTGTGTGTGTGTGTGTCTAACTTCCAATCTAACACACACATACACACATTAATTTGGTTATAGTTTTATTTGCTTGTAAAACTAGAAGTCACCATCAATAAAAAATGTTTATATTATCACTCTTTTGAAAGTATTCAAGCTAAGTATAAAAATAGAGATTTTAAATGGTGCACTGTATGATAAATGTGTCTAAACAGATATGCCTTCTTTTTTACTTTATTTTAACATATTTTCATTGGTACATTCTAAGTCTACATGATAGTGAGGTTCAGCGTGATACATCACACATGCACACAACACTCGGTGTGAGTCCCTCCAGATCCCACCCCTCTTTTCCTTTCCCCATAGATCTTGGTGAGATTGGCAGTGATGCCTTCATAGATGGACACAACATTATTTGAACTGTTTCCTTCAACAAGCTTTCTTAATGTTTAGATGGGAAAGAATTTCAAAAGCAATGTAAGTTACTGTAAAAAAGGATATTTTGTATATTTAAATTGTACAAAAGAAAATTTAAAAAACTAAGATCAAATGACAATTATTAAATTTGATTGAAGTCTAATTACATAAGAGAACCATGTTGAACGTGTTCACCAATAAATAAATATATATTTAATTCTATATTTATAAAATTAAGGAATAGATTTCCTTTCTTATGTTGGGTGCTTGGGGAAATAATAAAGTAATAAGAGAGTGTTTGAAGAAAAGTTAATTTAAGAAATTAAATTATAGAATATAATAAAGTTCATACTAAATGACATTTAAGCAATACAACAGAGTACTTAACACAGTATGCAGTTACTCTAAATTAATTTCTACTTGGGTATTTTAATAATTTATCTTGTTTAGCAAAATAACATTTACATGCCAGAGAACTGCTAAAACTTTTGCCATTGATATTTTAGCTACATTGAAGTTTTTACATAAAACATCTGCCTATAGCAAATATTGCTACTAGACTTTGTATACACATGGGAGCTTCATAATTATTTAGTAAATGAAGAGTAACTTTGATATCTGAGAAAAGAGTTATCATTTTTCCCAAACTATTTTCATTTTCTTTCATATATGTTCTTTGTAATATCTCTGTCATATCTGTTCCTAGATAAACTGTTGCAGGAGAAACACATGGTTGTAAGAGGATACTCTTTCTACAAATCTGATGCTGTGTTTTAGCATCGAATGGTATCTTAAATCTGTGTACTACCTAAAGAAATGTTTAATCAGGAAACTAAATCAAGTTTTTTTTTTAATATAGAATTTTACTTAGAAACTATTTAAAAGTAGGAAAAAAAGAACTGTCCTAAAATGTGTATAAAGTGGTTTTAAATTTTTAAAATGGGAAGATCTTTTGAAAGCATTACAAAATCTCATTTTAATGCTTAAAATTTTTTAAATTTGGGAATATTAATTTTACTTCTTGTTAATCAGGTTTTATATCATTATCATTAGATACTGTCAATTAAATGAAGATTTGGAGAAATGTTAATAAACTATGATGCTTCATATACAAGCAGGAGAGGTAGGAAGAAGATGGTATCATATGTTCCAATTTTAATTTATCTCCTGGAAATTATATGCAGTAAGAGAAAAGTAAATAAAAAAAATTCCTCAAACTATATCTTCAGCAAACCTAGAACATGTGAGCAATTGAAAATTCCAAATTATTTGAAATTAGAGTTAAAATTACTGCCTGCAACAGAATTAATGACAATAAAGTACATCTGTTATAAAGAGATTATAGAAAAAGAATTTCCAAAGTTGGAATCAAGCAAATGTTTACATCAGTAAAAGAGGATTCCAACCTAAACCTGAACAGCTCTGAGTGGAACACAAATTTAACAGGACATAATGGCAATTTGAATTGGGGAAAAGTGTAAGGGAAACATTGAGTTGGAAGAGTCCCCAAAATAAAGCAGACATTTTGGAAGCTTCAGGTAGAGACATTCAATGAGTGAATGGGAAATCAGCAGTGAGAATAGTTGTCCTTAAATAATACGTATGGAGATCTAAAGATGTGTGGCTACCCAAAGGAGCCACATTTTAATGAAGTAGTTCAGCAGTAGTATCAGAGAAAGTCCTTAAGCTAAGATGGTGAATAATCCTAGCTTTCAGTTACTTTAATGGAAATCTCATGCTAATAACAAATAAAGCGAAATCCACCTTATTTAAGTTATAGCAACACACACATACACAAAACATAGTATATATACATAGGTGCAATCTGTCTATATAGTAAATATACTACAGGAAAAAAATATGAAGAGAGATCAAAACCCTGAATTATAATTATAATTCTGGAAAAAAAGATTGCCACAGAGTAGGATAAATTTATAATTCACACATAATTTTGAATTAAAAAATAAAACAAGGCAACTCTGAAAGACAACTGCAAAAATAAAAATTAGAATTCAAGTATAATATATTCAGACCTCAGGAGTCACTGAACAGACATCAGAAAAAAAAGACATATAAAAAATTTCAAGTATTTAGCAGAGAGGAAAAGTGTGTCTCAATAATAAGGAAATAAGAATTATAGATTTCATAATTTTAAGAAAATGATAAAATAAGGCAAAAAGAAAGAGAGGAGAGAGAGAGAGAGAGATTGTCAATAGGGTAAAGTAAGCACCTCATTTGATGAAAACAATTTACTTAAAATGTTCAAATCTTGAGAGTCAAAAATAGAGAAATAAATATGTTAAATTTGTCTTTCTTAAATAATTTAATTTAAATTTTAGATTAAAGAAAAAAATGAAATCAAACTTTGCTCTATTTTTACTACCCAGGCAACTAATCTCTAACTTTTACATATCTGTGGGATATAGTTTTTAGGTCTTAATTTACTTCAACATATATTTCTTAAATAACAACTACGTGTCAAGCAATGTTTTCAGCATTGGAGATATAAAAATTAATGAGCCATATTCTTCCCACTGTTGAGAGCTAACATCTATTTTAAAAAGCAAGCATATAAAGAGATAATATTAATATGATATACACTAAAATAAAGTTTTGCAGAATAATTCACAGTCCTTGGATGGTGAACAGCAATGACAGTAGGAATGAAATTAAAGGGGCTGGAAATAATACAAGTACAGAGGTTGAAAAAAATTCCTACTACTAGACTCAAAATAAAAGAAGCAGCTTAGGCTAGTATGGATAGTGGAAGATATATGTATTTTTTTAGATGATGATAACTTCTGAAAAGTGGATAGTGATACTCTTAATTTACAACTGTTATATAGGAGAAGTAAAAATGTGGGGTAGAACAAAGAGGCCAATTTTAGCAAAGTTATTTAATGGGTATACCTTTTTAATAACCAGATAGTGGTGCTCAGTTGGAATTTTACTGCAGATCTCTAATGTTAGGGTGATTAATTAGGCTTAAATAAGTAAATATGAATTTATCAAAGTATGGAGCAGTTTAACATTATTTTCCTACATAAATATCAATGCAGGTTTATAAAATAGGTACTTGCACCTTCATTTGACAGATAAGAACTAGTGTTTTAAATATGAAATGATACATACATAAAGTTAGACAGCTAATAAATGTAGCAATGGATTTTTTTTTCCTCCAGGTTTCAGATTGTAATTTCGTATTCTTCTCCTCAGCAAGATTTCGTCTGCAGATATAGAGAAGCAATGAATTATTTCCTAAAGTTACTGTGAGAATTATTAAGTGCCAAAAAGAAATTATATCATTATTTAATTTCAATATATTTAATTTTAAACGGTCACATTTCCGATGCATCTCTACCCTCTAGTTAAAGGAATGGTATAATATTACTACATGTTGAATTAATAATGAGTCAACATGACTACTTTAACTATATAATATTGAGTGAAATATATTCTTACCTTTGAAGAAAAAATATTGTGATGTATATTAACATTCCCATCACATTAATCGGGCATTCTGAAAATGAATTAAAATCAAGCCACCTGAATATATATGAGCTGCATTTTGCATAGGGCTTATACATATGCTTTTAGTGTCCTCTATATTTGCTTACAATTTTGCTTCATCTATGGCAATTTGCAAAAATCTGGTTTCTGGTGCACACTTAAAATTGGTAGATAAAAGAATGATGAACAGGAATAAATATGAGGTTATATGGAGAAAGTAGCAACTTCTGAGGACAGAATTATAAAACTGAATCTAAGAATTTTTCCAGTTACTCAAGAAGTAAAAGTAAAAACACAAAACAAAACAATGTACTATAAAAATACAGCTTGGGAACTAAAGAGTAAAACAAATTTGACATTGAAAATGACCTATATTGTGTTAAAACTTCACTTCCTAGGACAGTGAACCTTGTGCCAAAGAAGCCGACCTTAAGCACAGAATGATCTTATCTTTCACATTATAATATTTTTTTTACTAATATTATCATTGATTTGACATGCTCTTGGTGACAATATCTAATTTATTTTGAAACTCAAATGACATTAATGGAGAATGTTAGAGTTTGATGTTTACCAAAATGGATCATAGGTTAAAATAAAGTTGAGATGTGCTCATTTGAACATACATTGGGACTTTAATTATAGAATGATTATCAAAACTTGAATGTAGTAATGTCTTTCTCAGCTATTTTATTCAGAAAGAAGCAGATTTACTATGCAATTGATTAGTTGATGACTTTGAATGTAAATAGCTGCAAAGAAGATGACGAGAATTGAGATCTTTCTACTTAAAAATGAGGGCATAGACTTGTGTAGACTATTTTTCAAAATTCCTGAACTTTACTTGATTCTAGAATTTCTGTAACAATGCTTGGTTGAATTGTCTAACTTTGCATTACATTTGTAGTGACTAAATTATAAAGTAAATTGGGCACATTAACTTATCTTTTTTTATAATCTATGCTATTTTATTCTGAAAAGTTATATCCCCAGATCAAAACAATGGGCTGTGTTCGTATTGTTAAGAAACAAGCAATAACCAGGAACAACACAACTCAGTTCCAAATGGGTTGTCATTTATTTATTCCTCTCAACAAGCCAAGTGGCCACTGTGAGCAATCAAGAGGGGTGATAGGAAAGTGCCATCTCTCTTCATGCCTAGGTCTTCCTTCATTCCAGCTGCTGCGTCTAACAGTCATGGGTTCTGTGAATTTCCCCAAAGTTTCCCAATTAACATAAAAGGTTAGATTTGCCATATCATTAGTAGGTGACAGTTTCTAAAAGTTTTATGCACAAAAGGAAATCCAGGAGACTAATGAGACTATTACACCCTCATTGGAAGCCAGAGAGTTTTGAGTGACCTCATTTGTTTTGAGTCACAGGTGCATCAGCCTTATTATAACTGGTTATAGCCAAAGTTACATATAACACCTACATTTTAAGTTTCATAAGATAATGACTTTTACTGTGTGTGTGTGTCACTGGGGATTGAACCCAGGGCTGGGGGCAATCAACTTCTGAGATACACTCCCATCTCTGTTTTGTTTTTGTTTTTGTTTTTTAAACATGGTTTCACTAAGTTGTAGAGGGCCTAAGTTGCTTAGAATGTCCTCGAAATGGCAATCCTCTTGTGTCAACTTCCCAAGTACTGTGATTACAGGCATGAGGAACCATGCCTGGATTTTTGACAGCCGTTTCAGTCAACACATTTCTGATTTTACTAGGCTCAGTAACAGAGTGAAGAGCGCATGCTTACCATCAGCTGGTAGACATGCCAATAACTTCTAATAGTTTTGAGAAAAAAGTCTTTAACCGGTAGTAAAATGTGCTTCCATTCATATTTTTAAAAACACATTTATGAACAAAATAACATCTCTGTTTAGACATCTTGTTTACCACTCTCACATATAGTGAACAAATTCTTATTTAGCCCATGTAGGATACAGCATACTTTACAGAGAGCTATGACACAATAATAAGTATAGGTAGGAGATTTTAAAAATAATTTTTAACTTTTCACTACCATTCATAAAAATGAATATCAATTATAAATTAGAGATGTCTAGAATGTGGCCTTAGGAAGAAAGGGAGCAGTTGGAAAAGGTATCAGGAAACAAGGGAATGCAAAATAACAGAAGTGGAAGTAAATATTGTGTGCCAGGGCAGTAAAACTACATGGCCCTAACTTTTAACAGATTTAACATCAAAAGGAAATTATTTCTTATTTTAGAAACATTCTGATTCTCAAGATTGTTTAGAGTTTTTAAAACTTAGCATAATGAAAACATTTTCTCTTTTGTCTTTTTTCTTCTTGTACACATTAGCACCATTGTGGATCTAACTGATTCTCAAAAATTCACCTGTCCTCCACACAGGAATTCATCTGTCCAGGTTGCAATTGATCACTTTGGCAGTACCATCTCCACGCCAAGGCCTCCTCCAGTTCCACTCTGGCAGGAAGAAAGAGGAGACTGGAAGGTCTTGCACACAAAGT
>PVLC010029096.1:0-13385 GCA_004027655.1 Graphiurus murinus
AGGAGGAAGAAAAGATTTGTTACAGACCAAGGGGAATGTTATTTCAAGTGGGAAATACACACAAATTTTGACTGATAGAATAGGATCCCTGAGGATGTGGGCACAGATGGAATCAAGCGCATAAGCAGATGGAACAACCACAGGGAAGAGATCTTAACCTGAGATTGAAGGGCAGAGTTTGTGATGTGACCCGAGGGCAGAATTTCAGGTGGCGAAGAGAAGGATGTGGGGGAACTCACGCCTGAGACTTAAGTCTCCTTAGTAAAACAAGATAAGGAGATTGATTTTTCTGACATCAGTGACCATTTTACTCACTCATAGGATAGGCATGGAACTGGCTATTGTTATTTAGTAGCCAACAGGATTTATGTTTAAAGATACACTCTTCTCGTTTTCTAGGGATATTTCTTTTCTGTATGACATTAAACATGTAAAAGGAGAGATTAGAGAAAATACGCTGTGTCCTCCACATTTGAACCGCTCCATACAGTCGCACGATGGTACCATTGTGCCTCATAAGGTAAAGTTTTTGACGAATAGTTTCTCCCTTTCTCTATTTTTATTTCATTTTATTTATTTGGTACCGGGGATTGAACCCAGGGGTGTTCTACCTCTAAGCTACAAGCCCAGCCCTTTTTATATTGTATATTGAAATAGGGTGTGGCCTGTTTGTCTGGTCTATATGCTGGCCTCAAAAACCTGCAATCCTCCTCCTGATCCAGCCTCCCAAATGCTGGCATTACAGGAATGCCCACTGCACCTGGAGTAAGACCAGAGATATTTAAGCCATATTCCAAACCTATTAATCTGCTTTAATCTAGGAAATAGAGTATGGGAGACTGGATTTTCACCCTTACGAGTCCACATATAAATTTGTAGAATCCTGATCTATGGTCTCTTGCTCAGTTGACTTTTAAGTTTTCTACTGAATTAAAAAATTTAGTTGGGCATGGTGGAGCATGATTATAATTTCAGTACTTGGGAGGCTAAGACAGGAGGATTGTAGGTTTGAGGCTAGTATGCTGTAACTGAGTAAGACTCTTTCAAAGTAAAAAAATAAAAAAGGTTGGGGGTATGGCTTAGTGGTAGAACTCCACTAGGTTCAATCCTTAGTAGCATTTAAAAAAATGAGTTAATGAATTTCTGAATACAGTTGGTACTCCATTCCTGAGGATTCTGTATCTGCATATACAATGAACCACACATGGAAAATACAACTGAAAAAAATTGTGTCTGTACTGAACTTGTAATATTTTTTCTTGTCATTACCAGAACATAACAACTCTTTACTATCTACGGAGAGCCCTTGAAACCATCACCCTCACACCAAGGGATGATCGTACTAGAACTAAATTTCTCTAGTTCATACTATACACACACACACACACACACACACACACACACACACACACGGAATTACAAGCATGTGCCACCATGCCCGACTCATTCTTATTTTAAAAATGTGTGCCTTGAAGTGAGACTTGGTGGCACACACTTGTAATCCCAGTGCTTGGGAGGCTGAGACAGGAGGATCACAGGTTACAGCCTCTGCAACATAGTGAGACCCTGTTTCAAAATAAAATACAAAATAGGGCTGGGAGTGTAGCTCAGAGGTAGAACCCCCCTGGGTTTAATCCCCAGTAAAACACACACACACACACACACACACACACACACACACACACACATTAAAAAGCAAAAATAAAGATAACCAGGTATGGTGCTTGGGAGGCTGAGACAGGAGGATCACAGGTTCAAGACCAGCCTTAGCAGCTTAGTGAGACTCTGTTACAAAATAAAAAATAAAATTGGGCTGGGAGTGTAGCTCTGAGGTAAAATGTCCCTGAGTTCAATTCCTAGTATCACAAAGTAAAAAAGGTATGCCTTTCTTAAGTTTTTTTTTTTTTTACATTTTCTATGACCCCCATTACTAATACAGTTATTTCTATAATCAGAATATCTCAATAAATAATATTCCTTTGGGATAGAATTAGGACTTGTACAATTCAGTTGTTTTTTTTTTTATCTTTCAATGTATATATTCATCCTTTTCTTCTTTCTCTCTCTTTTTTTAAGCCAAAGACATTAACAGATACTTTGATTCCTGAAGAATTTCACATTGTGTCAAGCACAGGAGTTTCAGGTTTGGAGTGTTACGATGAGTGAGTACCGTGATCTACACTGAACACCTGGTGTGTTGAACTCTTCTTTCCTCACACAGGAGAACACAAGTACAGTGCACTCGTTTTCATAGTGTAGTGAGGAAACATCTGGGCTAGCCATTCTAATACAATTTAAGAAAGATTTAAAAAAAAAAAAACTAATGAAAAAGACAAAAGAATTTTCCCTGGGCATGATGACACATGCCTGTGATTCCAGCACTTGGGAGGCTGAGACAGGAGAATCACAGGTTTGAGAGCAGCCTCAGGACTTAGTGAGATTCTCAGCAACCTAGCAAGACCCTGTTTCAAAACAAAAAATTAAAAGGGCTGGGGGTGAGCAGGGCGGGGTGGTGTGCACGCTTGTAATTCCAGGACTTGGCAGGTTGACACAGGAGGATCACAGGTTCGAGAATAGCCTCAGCAACATAGCAAGACTCTCAGCAACTTAGTGAGATCCTGTCTCAAAATAAAAAATAGAAAGAACTGCGAGTATAGCTCAGAGGTAGAGTGCCTTGGGTTCAATCCACAGTACCACAAACAAACAAAACAACAACAACAAAAGGTCTGGGGTGTAGATGAGAGGTAGAATGCCCCTGGGTTCAATCCCCAGTACCACACACACACACAAAGTTATGGATTTTAGTGATTAAATTGTTCTCTATCTTTTCCTGCCATTTAGTTTTGATTTTTTTTTTTTTTTTTTTTTTTTTTTTTTGCGGTACTGGGGATTGAACTCAGGGGCATTCTACCTCCGAGCTACACCCCCAGCCCTATTTTTTATTCTTTATTTTGAAACCGAGACTCACTAAGTTGCGGAGTGCCTCACTAGGTAGCTGAGGCTGGCCTCGAACCCGGATCCTCCGGTCTCAGCCTCCCGAATGCTGGGATTACAAGCGTGCACCACCACGCCCAGCTCAGTTTTGATTTTTTTAAATAGAACTTTATTCTGAACGCTTGACATGCCCTTTCGGAATGGTTTTGAGCACTGACCATGTAGACAAAGGAAAGTACCCTTGTAGCCAGACTCTCATGATGCATGCCCAATGTTTTGTCCCAGAGAACAGACTAGTCATTTGTTTTCTTTGATTCCTCTTTATGGCATTGAAAATGAGA
Organism: Graphiurus murinus; assembly: GCA_004027655.1. Taxonomy (NCBI): domain Eukaryota; kingdom Metazoa; phylum Chordata; class Mammalia; order Rodentia; family Gliridae; genus Graphiurus; species Graphiurus murinus. Next base: position 3,276 of record PVLC010029096.1, read on the forward strand.
TCTTGCTTTTATTTTCTGAAATAACACTAAAGTATTTCACAGCTCGAAAATCTAGAAATTTAGACTAAGGTTTTGCAATAAAATATCCAGAGACTCTCACTTTTTGGATCTTCTCCAACATGCATGCTATGCGTGGCATTTCCTTTGAGGATAGCATTTGCCAAGGACAAGTAAATGGGACTCATTTTGGGGGTATCTTTCTATTTTTATATAGTTGCAAACTTTTATAAACAATTTATAAAAATAGGACAAGGAACTCCCATGTACTGTCTATCCTGATTCAGTAGGTATTTATATTTTGTCTTATTTCTTCTTAAATGTGCACATGCACGTGCTTCAAAACTACTCAAGAGTAAATTTGAAACATCATGTCCCTTACCACCAAACTCTTTAGTGTGTGTGTGTGTATGTATGTGTATATATATATATATATATATATATATATATATATATATATATGTTTTTGTGTGTGTGTGTGGCACTGGGGATTGAACCCAGGGGCTCTAAGCTACACCCCCAGCCCTATTTTTTATTCTTTATTTTGAATCAGGGTCTCACTAAGTTGCAGAGGGCCTTACTAAGCAGCTGAGGCTGGCCATGAACCCGGATCCTCCAGTCTCAGCCTCCCAAATGCTGAGATTACAAGCGTGCAGCCAGCTTTTAGTGTATATTTTCTAACAACCACTATTTACTGAACGTTTGATGAAATTTCGTGTGTGTGTAGTACTAGGGCTTGAACCCAGAGACATTCTACCTCTGTGCAACATCCCCAGTCTTACTTGATTTTTTTATTTTGAAGCAGGGTGTTTCTAGATTGATGAGAATCTCACTACTTGCTGAGGCTGTCCTCAAACCTGCTGTCCTCCTGTCTCAGCCTCCCAAGTACTAGGATTACAGTGTGTGCCACCACATCTGGCTACATGTTCATTTTTGAAACTATATCTTGAGTCTTCATATGCCCTAGACATTGCACTGATTTAAATTCCGCAAGTGATTCTTATTCATCAGCTGTGTTACAGTAGAGCGCAGAGCCAAAGGACATTCTTTTTTTTTTTTTTTTGCGGTACTGGAGATTGAACTCAGAGGCATTCTACCTCCGCGCTATACCCCCAGCCCTATTTTTTATTCTTTATTTTGAAACCGAGTCTCACTAAGTTGCAGAGTGCCTCACTAGGTAGCTGAGGCTGGCCTCGAACCCGGATCCTCCGGTCTCAGCCTCCCGAATGCTGGGATTACAAGCGTGCGCCACCACGCCCGGCTCCAAAGGACATTCTTATTAACTAGGGGAGAGACAAGATACCTGTGTAATAAGGAATTCAAAGGATTACCATATGGTTCTTGGAAACAGTTTCATTGTGATACTGAGGTGTAGACAAGCGTGCTCGGGAGGCAAATGTGGCTGGACGTCAGGAAACCTTGGCTCTGCTTTCATCTTTGCTTCTTAAACATTTCTAACTTTTTTACTCACTTAGCTTGGAACATCCTTCCACTCTGTGTGTGTGGGGGCGGGGGGTACTGGGATGGAACCCAGGGCTCCTCCACGCTAGGTAAGCATCCTACCACTGATCCCCACCTGTCCTTCTGCCTTCTGAATGGGTGAAAAGCTTTTTTTTTTTTTTTTTTTAATGAATGAAGGAAATTTCCATATTTTGACATAACAAGGAATGTGATTAAATCTCCTTTACTACGTGTCATATTTATTATAGATATATACATATATATACATACTTATTTATTTATTTATTTATTTATTTATTTATTTATTTATTTTATGGTACTGGGAATGGAACCCAGGGGCATTCTACCTCCAAGCTATACCCTCAGTCCTATTTTTTATTCTTTATTTTGAAAAAGGATCTCACTAAGTTGCAGAAGGCCTCACTAGGTAGCTGAGGCTGGCCACGAACCCGGATCCTCCGGTCTCAGCCTCCCGAATGCTGGGATTACAAGCGTGCACCACCACGCCCGGTTCCTTTTTATTTTTTGAGACAGGATCTCACTAAGTTACCAAGGCTAGCTGTGATCTTGCAATCCTCCTGCCTCAGCCTCCTGAGGTGCTAAGATTATAAGCATATGGCACTGTGCCTGGCTCCATGAGTTAGTTTTTTTTTTTTTTTTTTTTTTTTTGGTGGAACTGAGGATAAAACCCAGGGGCATTCTACCTCTGAACTACACTCCCAGCCCTATTTTTTATTCTTTACTTTGAAACAGGGTCTCACTAAGTTGTGGAGGGCCTCACAAAGTAGCTGAGGCTGGCCGTGAACCCGGATCCTCCGGTCTCAGCCTCCCGAATGCTGGGATTACAAGCATGCACCACCATGCCTGGCTCCCTCCATGAGGTTTTAAGGTTATCATGTGATTTATTCCAACTTTAGCTCTGGAATGAGCCACAAGTCACTTCTTCAGGGAATACTGATTTCTTTTAGTGGAGAAAGGTACTCAGAAACCAAGATTCTGGTACTAGATATGCCAATTGATAATAGTGGGTTTTTTTCTTTTTCTTTCTTTTTGTCCCTCCCCTCCTCTTCCTTTCCCTTTCTTTAATTTTTTTTTTCTTTTTGTAGTGCCAGGATAGAACCCAGGGCCTTGTCCACTCTAAGGACATGCTCTACCATTGAGTTATATCCCTGTCTTCAGAATATTTTACCTCATTAAGTCCCACATTTTCAATTCTATAAATATTTCAGTGAAATTGGTACACATATTTTAAATAGGTTAGAAATAATAATCTAAAGATTGTATATGATTATATTAATATTATTGTATCTATATTATTATATAATTATTTATATATTATATGCTATATTTAAGTTTTTATAGGCATTCCACGTCTGAGACAACGGAACAAAATGGATTACAATAACTTTTACTTGTCTTATTTATTGTAGTAAATATACCACCCTCCTCACAGATAGTGAAAACAGGCTGTTGCTCTTCCCATCTATGTAAGTACAATTTATTTTCTATAGTGTTTCTTAGAAAGAATAATTGTGTACACATTTGTTCCTTTTTCTTGATATTTTATTAAACAAAATACATGGAAATTATAGCAGAAACCCAAAGCAATAATTACCTCTAGTTCTGTCATCTAATCAAGCGTTCTCATATGTCTAATTTCATATTCAAATTTACATATATATGTAGCTTTTTTTTTTTTTTTTTTTTTTTTGTAGTACTGGGGATAGAACCCAGGGGCATTCTACTTCCGAGCTACATTCTCAGTCCTATATTTTATTCTTTATTTTGAAACAGGGTCTCACTAAGTTGCAGAGGGCCTCACTAAGTAGATGAGGCTGGCCTCGAACCCAGATCCTCCAGTCTCAGCCTCCCAAGTACTGGGATTACAAACATGTGCCACCATGCCCAGCTGTAGCATAGTATTTAACTACTATAAAATCCTTTTATATGCTACATTTGACCATTAGTATTTCTCCATTTTGCTAAACTTTTTCTTCTTACCTTCCCTTTATCCCTTTTTTTCTCTCACATTGTAAGGTAACCAATTTTATCTCTCCACATTTTTTTCTATGTTCCTTCCATCCTACACAAGAATTGTATACAGTCTTTGGAGGGAGAATTATATTCCTTTAAGAAAAGGAAGATCATACTATTTGTATTTTTCTAATGTTTTTTTCCTCCTATATTATTGGTATCCCACTAGATTGATAGATATAGTTCTAACGCTTTAAAATGCCATTAATATTCCATCATATACATATTTTTTTTCTTTACAAATTTTATACTTTTTGTCATTTGAGGATGACCTATCATAATGCTGCCACCTTCATCTTTCAGGAAACCCAACAAAAGAGTAGAAGTGGTCCAGCTGAATGATGTCATGGATGCCATGCTAGAGAGGGCTGGTGTGGAAAGTCAGGAGTACACAGGACCAACCAAGGTGACCGTGCACATCAGGGTAGCCCAGCCGGCCGGCGGGCAGGCGTGTGCCCTTGCTCACTGAGTACTTACCCCCCACCCCCAACATGGTTTTTACTGCCCTGACCATGATAAGCATTGATTATCTTACTTATCTTCTGCCAGATGCACAACCTACTACATATGTTAAAGAAGGAACAGACCATTTACAATACTGTGTTTCATGAACTTATTCGACAAGTCAGCGTGGACTGTGCCGATCGAGGAGAGCTCCTTTCCAAAATCAGGTTAGAGATCTTGGAATGTTCCATTTTCCTTTTGGATTTTCTATTAGAATTGTGCTCATATCTACTTTTTTTTTTTTTTTTTTTTTTGGTACTAGGGATCGAACTCAGGGGCATTCTACCTATGAGCTACACCCCACCTTATTTGGAAACAGGGTCTCACTAAGTTGCAGAGGGCTTCACAAGTTGCTGAGGCTGGCCGCGAACCTGCGATCCTCCTGTCTCAGCTTCTCATGTACTCTAGGATTACAGGCATACTACACCTGGTTTAAAGAACATGTTTTTAAAATCGATACTTTCTACCAGGCGTGGTGGCCCCTGTCTGTAATCCCAGCTATGCACAGGATCCTGATGTCGGAGGATCCCAATTTGAGGCCAGCCTGGGCAATTTAGTAAGACTATGTTTCAAAAAAAAAAAATAATAATAATAATAATAAAAAGGCCTAACGGTGTAGCTCGGTGGTAGAATGCTCCTGAATTCAATCCCCAATACCACACACACACACACACACACACACACACACACACACACGATCCTTTGTAATGTTTTAGCTGCATATTTAGCTGATAAACTTCGCATCAGTTTAAAAAGCAGCTGAGATGTCCATCAATGGATGAATTACAAAATTATGGGATATATACTCAATGGAATTCCACTCTGCCATAAAGCAGAACAAAATTACGTTATTTGCAGGGAAATGGATGGAACTGGAGAATATTATTCTGAGATTAGTCAGTCACAAAAAAACGAAGGTTCGGATGTTCTCCCTCATAGGGGAAAGCTAGGGAGAAACTGGGACACAGGAGGGACTCCAGACAGAGGAGGAACTTTAGTGGAGTGAAGGAGGCGACAGACCTAAGTGAGGGACACAGAGAGGCAAGGAGGACTTGAAGAGGGAAGCACCTCAATGGCCATGGTGCGCATACAGATTCAAAAGCCAATCACTGTGCTGAGGAAGGAGGGGAGGAGAGGGAGTACGTGGGGACTGGGGGAGGCTCACCCAGGACTGTGTGCGTGTCTGCCTCTCTCACCCTGAACTGCATCAAGATCGATGGTTACAATGCACCAATAAAAAAAAAAATTTTTTTTTAAAGCAAGGGTTGGATAATGCTTTCTTTCAGTGGTGGAGAGAGTATACTAAATACCAGTCCAACTAAAAAATATTATAATTACAGGACTTTAGCTTAGGGTATAACACCTAGATTACTTTTAATATAAGTAAAGATGGCTCATTCATAGTATTTATACTTTATCAGTGGTCATTTCCAAATACTTTATTTGGCTTTATTCAGAAGCAAAAGAAATAACTTATTTGAATGAAGGGCCTTTATTTTTAAACAGGTGTCTTTTTACATTTGATCAGTTTGAGAAAAATTCTGTTATTAATGAATTTACCTATTTATAAAAATCTTACTATAGCCGGGTGTGGTGACGCATGCCTATAGTCCCAGTACCTGGGAGGCTGAGACACAAGGCTTGCAGGTTTGAAGCCAGCCCCAGTAACTCAATGAGGTTCACATTAACTTAGTGAGACCATGTTTCCAAATAAAAAATAAAATAGAACTGGGAGTGTAACTTGGAGGTAGAATGTCTCTGGGTTGAATCCCCAGTACTGCACAAAACAAACAAACAAACAAAATCTGACTGTATTCAACAGGGCACTCTGTTGGATATTATAAAGACATGAATATGTAAGACATAGTACACCTATCTCCACAGAGCTTATAATCTAGAAGAAGAAATAAAACAAGTCCTTATTTTTACTTTGTGTCATAGATGTTATATTCCAAATAAGTATGGCTGTGGTTATAATTTTCCATAATTCATTCACTCATCTAAGCATGGCAGGGAAACAAAGTCCAGATTCCTTTCTTCTCCTTTATTCTTCCCACGTGGATTTTGTGAAAGTCTATTTCCTGTTTCTTCCCCTAGCATTTTTTTTCACACTTGTCTATTTTCTTTCTCCCTTTTCCTTTCATTTTACATGGTGTTTTGTGGTTTTTGTCTGCAGGGAGAAGTACGTGCAGTTGCTTGACCGGATTGCCCGGCAGATGATTGACTTCTACAAAGACTTGGTCACGCAGCGAGTGATGGACCAGCGCATTTTAGAAGAACTGTATAACTTCAAGAATGTTATTGAAGAACTGACCAGGTAAAAACTGTGCCGGGCATGATGGCGCATGCCTGTCATCCCAATACTTGGGAAGCTGAAACAGGAGGATCGCAGGTCCAAGGCCAGCCTCAGCAACTTAGCAAGACCCTATTTCAAAATAAAAATAAAAAGAGTTAAGGGTATAACCTAAAGGTCGAATGTCCCTGGCTTCAATCTCCAGTATCCCCTCAAAATTCGGAGCCATGTCTCTAAAGAGAGTAAAATTAAAATAAGATAAAAATTCATCGAAAGTGGAATGGTTAAAGTTGAAAACTTTTTTTGTCTTCTTTTCATGTTTATCAAGAAACCCCCAAGAACTGGATATTGTTGTAGACACAGATGATAGAGAAATGGCGTACACAGGTTAACACAAAACTAAGGCTCTGCATATATTTGATAGAGAAAAGACTGTTTCTCTTCCCGATTAAGATTGATGCAGGCCTTTATCTTAATCAGATTTACAGAGCAGTGCCATCATTACGAATGTTAAGGTTCAAATTCCTAGGAGAGCCAGGCGTGGTGGCCCACGCCTGTTTTTGGTTTTTTTTTTGCGGTACTGGGGATTGAACTCAGGGGCGATCTACCTCCGAGCTATACCCTCAGCCCTATTTTTTATTCTTTATTTTGAAACCGAGTCTCACTGAGTTGCGGAGTGCCTCACTAGGTAGCTGAGGCTGACCGAGAACCCAGATCCTCCGATCTCAGCCTCCCGAATGCTGGGATTACAAGCGTGCGCCACCATGCCCGGCTGGCCCACGCTTGTAATCCCAGTACTTGGGAGGCTGAGACAGGAGGATTGCAGGTTCGACGCCAACCTCAGCTACTTAGTGAGGCTCTCAGCAACTTAGCAAGACCCTATTTATAAATAAGAAATAAAATAGATCTGGGGTGTATCCTGGAGGTAGAAGGCCTCTGGGTTTCATCCCCAGTACCACAAAAAGAAAACTCAAATTCCTTTTTTTTTTCTTATTTTTAGTCATGATATTTAATTATTTATTGTATTTTGAATTTAAAGTATCACAGAAATGCATCTTACAAAAGCTGCAAAACACAGCATGGGTTAAAAGGGGAAAACTCAAATTCCTAAGAGAACAAGTTTTCTATGGCAGTAGAGGTTAGTGATCGTCAACCTCATGGCAAGACTAGAGAAGACAGAAGGGCAGATCGGTGGGTGGGGCTGAGCAGTGTGGCGGCCTTGCCTGTCAGTGCCTGCCCCCCTCCACTCCATGGACACCTCACCGCATCTTCTTCGCCTTTTCCTGCAGCCAGAACCTTGTAAGATTCCATCCAGAGTCTTGGCTGGGTTTCCTGATTTGGCTTACAGGGTGGGAAGCCAGGAAGGGGCGGTGCTGGGGATGACCAAGAAGGTGCCTGAATTCTTGGGTAGAAACATTTGGGATGTCTCCAACTATGAGCTTGTAATTTCTCTACTTTGTTCCAGGGAACTGTGTCTGGTTCGGGCCCATGATGTGAAATTAAGAAAGGAAGCTGAGAAAGTCCACAAGGACTTGGCGAAAGCTATTTTAGATGCTGAAAAGAATGCCAAGTGAGTGGCCTCAAGTTTATGTAAATCACGTAGGGGAGAAGGGGTCAGCTTACATAGCTTTAGAAATACTATATATGATTCGAACTGCCTTGTGTGTGTGTATGGTCCTAGGGATTGAATCCAGGGGCATTCTGTCTCTGAGCTCCACCCTCAGCCCTATCTAATTTTTTTTTTTTTTTTTTTTGAAGCAGGGTCTCACTAAATTGAGGAGGACCTTGCTAAATTGCTGAGGCTGGCCTTGAACATGCAACCCTCCTGTCTCAGCCTCCCACGTACTAGGATTATAGGTGTGTGCCACTATACCATGCTTGATACTAACTTCTTGAATTCTAAAATCACATAGAGCATATTTTATCTAAATTCAGTTGTTTTCTCATTCTGGGTGTAAAAAAGAAACAGGATCTTTTGGAGACATACTGCTGGTTTCAGCATTAATCATTTTGTTGAGTGATGTTTGCAGGCTACTACTTTCTGGTTTTCTAGGTGAAAGTATAGAGAAGCAGTGCACTTAACACAAACCGTGGGGCCATCCTGCTTGCTTTGCAGCTGTGGAGAAGTCACTTAACCTTCCTGGGCCTCAATGTGCCCACATGTGAAATTAAGATTATGTTATTACCAGCCGGGCGTGGTGGCGCACGCTTGTAATCCCAGCATTGGGGAGACTGACACCAGAGGATCCGGGTTCGCGGCCAGCCTCAGCTACCTAGTGAGGCACTCCACAACTTAGCAGTTTCAAATAAAGAATAAAAAATAGGGCTGGGGGTATAGCTCGGAGGTAAGATGCCCCTGAGTTCAATCCCCAATACCACACACACACACACACACAAAAAAAAGATTATAATATTATCTACCTTTGGGGATTATTATGAGGATTAAAAGAGTTAATATAAATAAAGCACTTAGAATAGAACCTGGCACCTACTCAATGTTATGACAATATGAGATATTTTTATTTTATTTCTTTTTTTGTAAAATTTTCCAAGTTATGAAACATTTCATACAGACAAATAAAGCATTATAGTGAACATATATACCTTCCATCTTAAATTATCAAATGTTAGCTATTATGTTAAACTTTTTTTTTTCAGTATTGAGGATTAAACCCTAAGCTATAATATGCTAAGCAAATTCTGGAGCTAAATGTCCAGCCTTTTAATTATTTGTCTCAAGGCAGGGTCTTGATAAGTCCCTGAGGTTGGCTTTAAACCTGTGATCTTCCTGCTTCAGCCTCCCAAGTAGCTAGGATTACAGGCACATGCCACTGGCTTGGTTTTATACTTTTTTAATGAAACAATATTTTATAATAATGTTTAAAGTTATTTATTTATATTTTGGTACTGGGAATTTAACCCATGGGCATTCTACCTCTGAGGTACACCCCTAGCCCTTTTTTATTTTGAAACAGGGTCTCAGTAGGTTGCTGAGGGCCTCACTAACTTGCTGAGGCTACCTGTGAACCTGTGATCCCCCTATCTCAGCCTTCCAAGTACTGGGATTAGAGGTGTGCACCACCATGCCCAGCTTGAAGTTTTAAAAATATCTCTTTTGGCCACGAGTGAGGCCCTCTGTAACTTAGACCCTGTTTCAAAATAAACAGGGTCTAAGTTACAGAGGGTGTAGCTCAGAGGTAGAATGCCCTGGGTTCAATCCCTAGTACAAAAAAAAAAAAAAAAAAAGAAAGAAAAATCTCTTTTGAGCTCAGCGTGGTGCTGCATGTTTGTAATCTCAGTACTTGGGAGGCTGAGACAGGAGGATCACAGGTTCGTGGCCAGCCTCAGCAACTTAGAGAGGCCCTCTGCAACTTAGACCTTGTTTCAAAATAAAATAGGGTTGGGGTGTAGCTCAAAGATCCCCAGTACCAAAAAAAAAAAAAATCTCTTTTGAGCTCAGCGTGGTGCTGCATGCTTATAATCCCAGTACTTGGGAGGCTGAAACAGGAGGATCACAGGTTCATGGCCAGCCTCAGCAACTTAGAGAATCCCTCTGCAACTTAGACTTGTTTCAAAATAAAATAGGGTTGGGGGTGTAGCTCACAGGTAGAATGCCCCTGGGTTCAATCCCAGTTCAATCAATCAATCAATCAGTATCTCTCTTGATTAACCTTGTTCCCTCTCCATAGTTAAATACTAGTCACCAGTTGCTATGTAACTTTCCTGTTCATATTTTTATATTTTACTATATATTTACATATAAAATCCCAATGCATATGATTTCTTTCTTGTTTGATTTTTTTTTTTTTTTTTGTGGTACT
>PVLC010029097.1:0-20591 GCA_004027655.1 Graphiurus murinus
AGTACTTGGTGTCATGTTTAGTTTATAAATAGTTACATACAAGTTATAGATGTAAGATGAGGAGTTCTGGGTCAAGAATGGTGAGTGCTTTTCTAAGGAGTTACCCAGAAGCTATTAGATGACACAACTGTTAAATAGATAACTGTTCAATAGATAAATCACAATTCAGAAGTAATGGCTAGAGCTTTTGGGTCCTGGAAATGTAGGAAAGGATCAGGTCTAAATCCATGTGTAGGTTTTTGGGTCTGGGACAAAAAAGAGTAATCTCCAGTTCTCTAGAGAGGGTATGAAGTTGGAATCCTGAGGAAAATGAAAGCAAGCTTGTGGATGCCACAGGAGTAGATTGAGTTCTTGATATTAAAGGCTGCATTAGAGTTAAGAAAGAATATTTAACACCTCAGCTTTCTTAGTCCTTCTTTCTCCTCTCCTCTCCCCCCTTCCCCTACTCTTTCCTCTAGCAATATAGCACATCCTAAGCATGGGATTGAAATTTTCTAATGGAAAATTAAGATTGATTTAGGGATAGTTCTTTTTTTTTTTTAAAGATAGAATGACAAAAAAGCAAGGTGGTACGAGAGCTGTGCATAAAAAGTTGGATAGAGAAAAAACTAAAAGCAGATTGGGTGGGTGGAACTGGAGATTAATAATCAAAAACACAATCATGTCAATATCGATTGAGATTGCTCTTGTCAGTATGAGAGTACATTGCTTAGTGACACAGTTGTGGTCAAAGAGTAGAACTCAAGATTTAACTTCCTGACATACTTTAGGCCATCACTGCCCAGTCTAGAAGCCATTGGCCACAAGTGGCTGCTGAGCACTTGAAGTGTAGCTCGTGCAAATTAAAATGTCCTATACTATAAAATATATACTAGATATTAAAGACTATGACAAGAAGAATATGAAACACTTTGTTTTAATACTTTGTACTGATACCATTCTAAAATGATGACATCATCGCCTGGCACAGTGATGCTGTAATGCCAGTTTCGCAGGAGGCCATGGTAGGAGGATCATGATTTCAAGGCTAACCTGGATAACTTTAGTGAGATTCTCTCAAAATAGAAAATAAGAAGGGCTGAGGGTGTAGCTAAATGGTAGAGCACCCCTTGATTCAATCCCCAGTACTATAAAAGGTAAAGAATGAAAAATTAAAATGATGACCTGTTGGTTTATTGGGCCTTCTTAGTTTGCTAGGGTTGCTGTAACTCAGTGCCACATACTAGGTGGCTTAAACAATAAACATCTGATGACTCACAGTTCTTGGATCTAGAAGTCCAAGATTATTATTTTTTATGTGTCTCCTCTAGCTAGAATATGAGAGTAAATTCAATTCCACCTATTTTTTTTTTTTACATTTTTATTTTGGCTACAGAAACTTTAAAATTACATTATGGCTCATATTGTATATCTATAGCATGGTCCTCCTCCTCTTAGTCCTCCTCCTCTTCCTCCTTCTCTCCCTCCCTTCCTCCTCCTTTTTCCTTTTCTTCTTTATACTGGGGGTTGAACCCAGGAGCATTCTACCCCTAAACTACACCCCAGCCCTTTTTTATTTTTACTTAAAACAGGATCTCACTAAGTTGCTGAGGGTCTTACTAAGTTATTGAAGCTGGTCTTGAATCTGCAATCCGCCTGTCCTAGCCTACCAGGTGCTGAAATTAAAGGTGTGTACTACCAGTGCTGCTTCTTTTTTTACAATAAAAGATAATTGAGAACTTGTTATATGGAAGCACTACTGAAAGACTCCTAAGTATATTAAGTAATTAATCCTTATAACAACCCTGTTCCATTTACTCATTGACTTCTCATTATATTGAGTTGAAAGAGTCTGCCCAAGGTCACAAAGACAAGAAATAACAGCCAGGATGTGAAGGCAGGTGTCCTGGCTCCAGGATCTGCACTCTGATCTTCTATAGTGTAGTGCATCTCTGCAGAGAAATTAGGATATTTTGTCATTACTGGGAATTTAAAAAAATATTATTTCATTATATTCCTTGTCCCTGGGTACATCTCTAGTCTCCCTTTTCATTTCCTGCTTTTTTTTTTTTTATTCTCTTCAGTTTGTCTTGATAGCTTTTTACCTCTAGCATCCTTTACTAATCAATATCTCTATTTTTCCTGTGACCCAATGTATATTTTATTATGTGCTTTATAGACTTATATACTTTTTACTGCAGAGCAATATATTCTTGATGTTTTAACTTGTCTTTTGTTTTAAGACCTTTGTAGGTATTATCAGGGAAAAATCTTTTGTATTGTAAAATTCTTTTAAGGGAAAACACAGCACAATTTAAAATCGTATTTACTATTGTGGTTATACAATGACTATATTTGAAAAGGTTATGGCAAAATGCAATGAATTGAGTTGTGCCAAAAATTCTAAATACACTGTTTATTAATGGAATGCTAACTTAAGTCCCTTTCACTCCAAGTGAGAAAGATACTTTAAACCCAGTGTGGTAGGGAGTGGATTCAGTGATTTAGGTTTAAAGAAACACTAGATTTCATGCTCATAAAGCTGAGTGCTTGTGTGTTGAAAGATGGCTAAATTGAACAATGCGAGAAACTTTGTTTTCTTCTGGCTGTGTCACTTGTGGTCTTGCCCTTAGAGGAGTCAAAGGGATCCACATTAATTGAGTAGGAGGTTAACGCTAGAGGGAGCTATTTCTAATATCAGGGACTCGAGTTCTTTCCTTTGACTTTAGTGCAGTATCCCATTTTTCTACCTTCTCTATAGCAACATCTTTGACCTTGGCATTTTTTAATCTTAAGTTTGAAACCTGTATTTTAATTCCCCTTTAACTTTTGATTTGACCTTTGAGTTTCTCATGGGGGCCTGACTCATCAAATTTTTTCCTGGTAATTATTTTATACCTTAGCTCCAGGAGCTTGACTCTTAAATACAGTTGAGATTCCAATCATGTCTCCAGTGTAGATTGGAGGTAAGACGCAGACATCAGCCCTCTTCCTAACAGTAGGACCCTTCAATCCCTTTGTTAAGGGAGAATTCACAAAAACATATAACAAAAATTTATAACTTATTTGAGTTTTAGAAATGCTTATAAGATAGTGGGAGATCTTTTTGATGAAGAGTTTCCTTATCCCACTATTGTGTTTACATATTGCAGAAACTTTATGTTGAGATAAATCTTGTATTTCACGCATCAATATGATTTCCACTGTCAGAATATTCAAGTAAATTTAATGATACTTCTAAACAGTTATCTACACTTAGATTATAGTTTTTATACTTTATTGCTGCATTGTAATTATACATCATAGTGATATTGAAAGTGACATAAATGCACACGCACACATCATTTGGTGGATTTCCCTCCGCATCCCACCCCGCTTCCTCCTCCTCATACATGTTAGTAAGATACGTAGTTACACCTTTATATATGGACGTAACATTATTTGAACTGGTTCCTTCCTCGGTTCTCTTTTTTCCCCTTTCTACCTCCCTCACCCAAACCCCTTCCACTATTTCTGCTGGTCTCTTTCCTCATTTCTCTGAAGTCCCTTTTATTTCTCATGTTTTTCTCTAGCTTCCACATATGAGAGAAAACATGTGTCTCTTGACTTTCTGAAACTTGCTTATTTCTCACTAATATTTTCTCATTCCTTCCGTTTTCTGCAAATGACATAATTTTGTTGATCTTTATGGCCGAGTAAAACTCCATTGTAGATATACACTAAATTTGCTTTTTCCATTCGTTTGTTGATGGACGCCTAGGTTGGTTTCATAACTTGGCTATTGTGAATAGTACTGCAATAAACATGGTTATGCATGTATCACTATAATATTCTGACTTGAAATTTTTTGGAAAGATACCAAGGAGTGATATAGCTGAGTCATATGGTGGTTCCATTAGATTGTAGTTACTTTAAAAAAGTTGATATTTTAAACAATTAAAAACATAAACTAGCTTTGATTTAAATCAAATCAAATACTCAAAAATCTTGGTCTAACATTTTATAAATGAATTTTTATAATTATTTTCTTCATCAGAAAATGTATTGACTATATATTATTAGCCCAGCAATTGGGTAGGTAATCTGATATAGAAAAGACATAGATAGTATTGATTTTACTTTCAGTCCATGCTCAGAGTACAGTATTTTGAGCTCTCAAATACTCTCTACAAGGCAGGATACTTTAGGTGTTTGAAAAGAATAGAAAGGTGACTTTAAATTTGATACATTATAATTTTACATCGTATTGGGGTACAGAGTATCAGTAAAATACATGCATATAGCTCTTGGTGCTCTCCCCACTGGGTTCCTCCCCCCTCCCTCACCCTATCTACACATGTCTTTGAGATTAGAATTGGTCATCTTGTGTATATTCATAGCATTATTTCAACCACCACCTTCTTTATGACTTCATCCCCTCTCCTCCCTTTCCTAATCCCTGTCAGGCACTCCCTTGGAGTCTCGGCTTATATATCTGATGTTATTCTTATTTCCAAATATTTCTCTAGCTTCCACATATAAGAAAAATATTCATCTATTTTGTTTTTGAGATTTGCTATACTCATGTAGTATAATATTCTCAAGTTCCATCAACATTTACCAAAAGAAATACAAATGGCCAATAAATACACGAAAAAATGTTCAACCTTTTAGCAATTAGAGAAATGCAAATTAAAATTACACTGAGATTCCATATAGATTAACAATCATCAGGAACACAAATAATAATAAATGCTGGCAAGGATATGGGGAAATAGGAACTCCATTACACTGTTGGTGGGACTGCAAACTAGTACAGCTACCATGGCAGACTAAGGAACACACAATAGTATGCATGTATGTGTACCTCAAATGTGCCTATTATATTCATTCATATGATGTTTATCCTCTTCTTTGTACAAGGTATACACTTGACAAACATATCAAAAACAAATATAATATATAGCTCTGTATAAAGTATCCATGAAAGATATAGGCTTCTTCATGGAGGGAGCTCACTTCTGTAAGTCAGAGAGGTCATTGACAGCAGGGTTTAACATTCTATATTTGACCCTATTATTAAAATTAGTATCTCACATCATTATTTAAAACAGAAGGTTATCTTTGAATGCATTATTTAACAGACCTTTTAGCTTTGTATTCTATCTGCCGCAGCAGTGGCGGTGGCCTTGCTGACCTCAACAAGAGGAAGCTGACTTTATCAAGGGCCCAGGCCCACAGCTCCGACACCCATTACTGCATTTCTGCTGAGCTCCTGCCTTCCATGTGCTTGCTGCTCCTTGTCAGGCATACTCAATGTGGCAGGAAGACTGAGTCAGGCCTCTCCCTGAGAGGCATGGGACTCCTCTGAGTTTTGACTTTGGCTCCAAGGTGTCCTTACTGCTTTGCAGAACTTTCCTTAGACTGCACAGTGAACTAGGACATTTCCCTAACCTTCCCCTCCTCTGTCCCACACTCTGGGTCAGACACGCCTCATGGCCTGAAAATTCTCCCAGCATTTCCTGGCTTTCGCTCAATTTTCTGCCATTGGTAGCTTCCCTAATAAGATCCTGCAAGTTAATCAATCCCATCTTGGCATTTGCTCCTTAGACACTGGTATCTTCTTCCTAATACACTACCAGCTGCCAGAGAGACATATGCATTTGAGAATTTGCAGCCAGTAATGAGAGTCTGTAATCCTGTTCTCTATATGCAGCGTCAATCACAAAATTTGAAAGGTCCTTCCACTGCTGAAATTGTTCAGCTCAAGGAGCCTCTTCTGCGAAGCTTTACTTAAATTTTTATTTACTCAGTGGTGGTTCTATTTCCTTCGACCCTCTTGATAGGATTATATATTAGTATGGAAGAGTGCCTCGGTGTTCATATTGCTATTCTGATTCCAGGATGCTTCCCTTTAGCCTTTTCATTCATTTATCAAGCATTTATTGCAAATCGATTTTATGTCAGGTTGGATCCTAGATACCGGAGCACATGTGCAATGTGTTGGGCATAAAGATTTATGAGAAGGGAGATATAATTTCATCTTTCCATAAAAAGCAGAGTAAATATTTTCTTTAATTGCATTAAGAGAGTTTTATTTTTGTAATGGAATTCCATTCAAAATTTAAAAAAATATGAAAATGTTACTGCTACTTTGCACTTTGTTATATGTTAATAGGAAAATCAGCACTCTCTATATATACACATATTCTCTCTATATTTGCAGATACATACACATCTCTATATATTTATATATCTCTCACTATATATATATCTACATGTATATCAGACAGATAGTAGTCCATAAGGCATTTTAAATTGTGCATCATTTTATTTTTCTTTGTAATATGTTTATTGTGAAAAGTAGAACATACAGATTAGTAAGAAAAAAAGTAATTTTTATATAACTCCAGCATCCAGAAATATTCATTGTGATCTATAGCTTTTCTGCATTATTTTTTATCATAAAACACACACAAGCATGCATATATACATACACACACATTCTGGTATATTGCTATTGTTTGATTTGCCATTTAATTCTTGAGCATCTTTTCTGGGTCAGGTACTGTGAGGGCTATGGAAACAGAAAAAGGAAAACATTGTTCGCACCATCCTGGATCTTGGGATTCAGTACAGAGCAGTGTCAGGAATGTGGGCTCCAGAGTGAGGCTGCTTGGCTGCCATCTCTCTGTCGTGCACAGCTATCCATCATTAGACATGCCACACTACACGGCTGAGACTGGCTCCACATTTTTAATAGCTGTAACTATCACACAGGTTCCTAGTGAATCTACCACAGGCTCTTACTCACCATGTCCAGCCTACAGGAAGCACTCAGCCATTGTTGCTATTACTATACTGTGAGTTGGCCCTTTTTGATATTACCAAGAAATCACTATCATTAAAATGACCTGTCCTCAGTGCTATGCACTCTGGATTCTGCTGCAAACAGCCATTGTGACTGTAAACAGGGCTGACATTTTTTGTCCTGTCTGCAGCATGTTGCTAAGCAGGGCATGTACCTGGTAATGAGTGGTCACAGGGGTCTTTTGTTTACCTGAAGCTGGATTCTATAACTCTTTTATATGCCTACACCCCCATACCAGTGTCCTGTCAAACGACTTTTAGTGCAGTATACATCATATTCTTCTGATCATCCTAAGCATATCATCTCAATTTGATGAAATCTTTCCAGGCAGTAACAAATCACCAGAAATTTAATTTATTGCTTCTGATGACTGTAGTCAGTTTTATAAAATTCATATTTTTAAATTACTTTTTAAATGACTGGAGACTCAAAGAAAGTTACAAAAATAGTACATAGAGTCCCATAAGCCCTCCATCCAACTTCTCTACGGTGGTGACATTTCACACACAATGCCATAGAAAAATCAGAATAATGAAAATGAGATACTACTGTTAACTAGTCTTTGAATTTTATTCAGTTTTCACCAACTTTCATATGCACTTGTGTTTATGTGTTGTGTGTGGGGGGCAGTTCTATGCAATTTGTTCATAAGTTTGGGTTTATGTAACCATCGACACACTCAAGATAATGTACTATTCCATCATCCCAACTGAACTATTTTATGCTACCCCTTATAGATACACCCACCTCCTACCTGTGTACCAGTCCTCAGCCTGTTCTCATCCTTTTAGTTTTGCCACTTCAAGAAGCTAGACTCAGAAAGTCGAGAGTCGCATGTTTTCTCTCATATGTGGAAGCTAGAGAGAAAATAGAAAACTTTAGATAAATAGGGACTTTAGATAAATGAAGAGAGAAACCAGTAGAATTGTGAAAGTGAATTGAGGAGGGAGGTAGGAAGGAGATAAAGGAGGCTTGATGAAGTAAAAAGCTCAAATATGTTCCATATATGAAGGTATCACTACCAATCTCACTAAGGTTGGGATGGGGAGAAGGGGGCAGATCCAGAGGGAAACACATCAAATGCTGTGTGCATGTATGTTTGTATCACATTGAAACTCACGATGATGTGTAATTACAATGCATCAATAAAAATATTTTAAAAAGCTAGGCATGGTGGTGCCTGATTGTAATCCCAGTAACTTGGAAGGTAAAACAGGAGAATTGCAGGTTCATGGCCAGCCTCAGAAACTTAGCCAGACCCTCTGCAACTTAGTAAGACTATTTCAAAATAAAAAATAAAATAGGCCAGGCATAGTGGTGCATGCTTGTATTTCCAGTACTTGGGAGTCTGAGACAGGAGTTTCGCAGGTGTACCAGTCCTCAGCTACCAGCCTCTTCGTGGCCAGACTTACTTAGTGAGGCCCTCCACAACTGAGTGAGACTCTGTTTCAAAATAAAGAATAAAAAATAGGCCGGGCGTGGTGGCGCACGCTTGTAATCCCAGCATTTGGGAGGCTGAGACCGGAGGATCCGGGTTCGTGGCCAGCCTCAGCTACCTAGTGAGGCACTCTGCAACTTAGTGAGACTCGGTTTCAAAATAAAGAATAAAAAAATAGGGCTGGGGGTGTAGCTCGGAGGTAGAATGCCCCTGAGTTCAATCCCCAGTACCACAAAAAAAAAAAAAAAAAAAAAAAAAAAATAGGGCTGGAGGTATAGCTCAGAGGTGGAATACCCCTGGATTCAATCCCCAGTGCCTCAAAAGGAAGAAAATAAATAAAAAATAAAATAGGGCTGAGAGTGTAGCTCAGAGGTAGAATTCTCCTGAGTTTAAGCCCCAGTGATAAATACATGTGTACACATATGTACATGTACATGTATATGTATATGCATATATATATTTTTTGTATATATGAAGAATGAATAAATATATATCATATATATGAAAATATATTAATGAATAAATATATATGTATGTATATATGTATATATGAATAATGTAATCTAGATGAAATTTTGCAGTGTGTGAGCTTTGGAAATTATCTTTTTTTTCTCTCATAAACACACTTTCAAAATGCCTTTATTTTCTCTTAACTATACTTTGAGTACTCTGATAGCTTTCTGTCATTATAAGAAACGACCTGAGATTGTTCATGTGTAAATGAAAAGGTTTTTTTGGCTCACAGTTTTAGAGTCCATGATTGATGATGCTTTGGCCATGTGGTGAGGAAACCCATCATGTCAAAGCAAACCTGCTTACATCTTAAGTCAGGAAACATGGGAGCATGAGGGGCTAGGCTCCCATAATCCCCTTCAAGGACCACCAAGGATATAAAATCTTCCAGTCAGTCCCACCTCTTCAAGTAGCCACAGTGTCTCAGTTGTGCCACTCTGAGGATGACACCTTTAACACATGGGCCTTTGGGAAACATCCAAACTTCAAACTATAGCAAATATATTTCCATTAAACTTGGCTTCTCGTCTGTTTCCATCTGTTCTTTTGTGCAGGAAAACAAAACAAAATGCAACAAAACAGTACAATACAGGATAGAATGACAAAACCTTGAAGAAAAAAATTAAAATTGTGTGGAAGATATAAAATATAATGAAGGTACTTGGTTTTCAGTGTTCATTTAATTAACATCAATAAAACAATTTTAATCTAGAAAGTGAAAGGAGATACTTGGTCCTAGTTATCTCTGAATACATATTAGACTCCAGGGAAAGCAAGTACAAAAAGAACTGGGAATGTCTATGGCACAACATTTCCATAATCTTTTCACACAGGAGGCTGAAAGCCATTTGTTTGTCATTGGAAAAATCATTTCTTAATTTTAATGAACTTTTAAAATGTTGTGATGAAATCTAAAAGGGCTTTCATTTATGTTGCTGCCTTGTATCCAGCAGTTTTACGCTAAGACTTTCCTTCAAAGTCATTATTAATATTGAATATATTTCTAACATTGCTGAATATTCAGTATGTCATTGATATAAATTCAAGTAATTCAAATGTCAGGCTGAGTTCTCAGTGGTGATTTACATTGGCAAAGGTTTTATGAGAGTGCATTATTAGTTTGCTGACTTCCTTAATATATAAAGGCTGTAAAAATTTTACCCAGCAGTTGTGAATTTCAGTATATCTCCAGGTAAATGTAAATACCCCAAAGAGTACATGAGCTTTTAAAACTTCTGCAGAAATAGTAAGAGTGATTCAGCTTCTCAAATTATAGACATTTTTTTTTCACTAAATGGTATTTGTAGTCTTCTCACATTCTGAATGAAAATATACATGACATCTATATTATATAGTCTTGAGATTTACATTGGTTTATTAGTTTATTAGCACCAACTCTTCCTAATTTATCTCTGATACTTACGTCTAACAGCATCCTGAGTTAAACCATATCTGCACTTTGGCCATTTCAGCTTATAAAGCCATTAACATATTTTTTAAAAATTCATTTCAGAAACTTGCCAGTGTAGATATTATTCAGATGGTATGAGTCTCAGAAGATGATTAAATCGAGGGGTTTTGCTGTCTGTTTAAGATTTGATTTTTAAATTTATATGTGTAAGCACAGAACTTTATTACTTTCTCTAGAATCATCATTTAGATATTAGACTTAAACTTATTTTTAAAAATAAGTGTGGTATATTAATTGTGGAATTCTAAACACATGTTTTCAAATAGCATATTCTACTAGTGACAGGGAAGAAATTACCTTCTCAGGAGACTGAGTCATGGAAGAGTTCACTTGTTTGACAATGAATTAAAGTGACTTGGATGTTTCTTAAGAAACTGGTTCAGGGACCGACAGAGATGCAGTTTCCTTGTTCCTACTCCAGAGATTCTGATTTACCTGTTCTGGCATCTGGTATATATTATGATGCATATCAAGGTTATTACTATGCAATTAAGCAAAGATACACTGCTTTAAACACAGCAGATTGCTAGGTTTTCCATGAGTTTGTTGTGGTTTCACTGGTCAAAGAGCATTTTTAAGCAGTTCTGTTCCTGTTGGTCAAAGAACCCTTTTCCAGGACAATCATTTTTCCTTAAGAGTAAACAGTCCCGTAGACTAGGCACTATCCATAGAATTCAGCTGAATCCTAATTGCAAATAGGAACTTACTGTCAATATGATGACTTTATTAAGAGCATATCTCTTGTTCTGGAATGGATTTGTTCTGGTTTTTAGGGGGATAGCTCAGATCTGTTCTTTTCAAAGACTTGTCGGTTTTCAAGATTTAATTAATAAGGCCAACTAATTCAGATAATTGATTTCAAAGTAGAAATTTTTGATCCAATTATCCATTCAAATTGACCTTTCTCATGGAATACTCCTTGAATTGCTGTACTCAGATTATGTTCAATCACAGTATCTGACTATGTTTAATTATTGTATCTGAATAATGTTTAATGAGCTCCCATGTTTAATTACTGTATCTGACTAATATAATTACTCTTAAGTAATCTCTGTCATTATCTTCTAAGTTCCCTAAGCTCTGTGGAGGCTGTCCTCAGCCTGATTCTCCAGACTCATCTTTCTTCACCTGTCTCTCTTAAGTACTTTGTGTCAGCCCCTAGCATAACGTTCAGTGCCGTGAATGTGCCACGCTGTGTCCTACTTCATGCCTTCATGCTTGCTGATCCCCTTTGCATTGATCTGATTTTTAGATCTCAGCTCAGAACTCTAGCTACAGAAAAATTTCTCTGGTTTTCTAGAATATGTCACATCCCTACTTCCATTTAATGTTATCATATTATTGTATGATCATCCATTATACCATGTGGTACAATATTTTCTATTTAAAGTTCTATTTAAGCAGGGCATGGTGGCACACACTTGTTATCCCAGCATTTGGGAGGCTGAGACCGGAGGATCCGGGTTCGCAGCCAGCCTCAGCTACCTAGTGAGGCACTCCGCAACTTAATGAGACCCTGTTTCAAAATAAAGAATAAAAAATAGGGCTGGGGATATAGCTTGGAGGTAGAATGCCCCTGAGTTCAATCCCCCCAGTACTGCAGAAAAAAATAAAAAAGTTCCATTTATTTAATTTATGCCTCAAGTTTTAGGCAGCTTCTTGCCATTGGATACCCAGAAGCGATTGTTGGGCAAATAAATAAATGAATACGAGTGAGTGAATGGTTCAGTCAGTCAACCACAAAAATGAAATATGGGCATTTAATTGACAATCCTTCATACATGTTTCTAAAGCCATTACATGAGCCCAGTGATGAAAAATAAAAATGCATGTAAAAGCCAGAAGGTAACAAAAGGGAGGGAAACATCAAGGGTAATCCAACAGGGTTCTTGCTGAGGACTTCAGACAATCATGAGGCAGATAATCCATGCCTTTGGCATTCGAGGTCAAGTACTTTTAATAACGAGGGGGCCAATGAATAACAATATTAATCAGCCCATGGACCCAGTCTGTTAGTTCTTGGAATCTAGGAGCAGAGGCAGTTGTGGGACATTGATTCAGGCAGATGGTTAGTTATGGTCATATAGTACAGATGTCATCAAGCCAAAGACCCACATGTGCCTATGAATATTCAAGAACATCCAATTATGCTCTTTCAAACACGTACTATTTAAATAGTGTTAAGTTACAATATGTTTGAAAATAGAACAAATCTAAGAGTAATACCTTTCAAGAAAATTTAAGATTCTAACCTTGGATCTATCAGCTGAAGAGATATTTATGAAAGAGTTAGGTAGGGCTCTATGGTGGCCATCTCTCACTAGCCCCCAGTGATCCTCATCTCCTGATGTTCACAGCCCTGCATCATCCCTAGAATTCAGGCTGGGATTACTGACTTAATTCTGACAGAAGCAAGCTGCCATGTTTTGAGTGTGGAAATAGATGAGATCTACTTAAATGTGAACAAACGAGCTATTTAATTCCAAGCTTGCTGTAGCAAGGTAGGCAAGATAGTCACTGTCCCTTGAATTTGGCAGTGACTCAAAGGCACACAGAAGAGTGGGAAAGCTTTATAAAGGAACAAAGGGAAGAACTCAGATATGCCCTTAGTGGAGGCTCTTGGCATGGGGAAGCTGTATGTGGGCTCACTAAAATCAGGACATCTCATGTGATTAGTTAAGGGACCACATTTTGCTCTTCCCAGTTGGACCTCCACTGGGTGTAGGGGGTGGACAACATCAGGGGGTAACCTGTTACTTATGGAATCTTTGGGGATGGCTACTACAGACATGGTTCCTGGATGGTTTTCTGCAGAAGATATCATTTGTTTTGTCAGACTGGTTGTGGCAGGTTGTGGGTTCAGGTCTATTTTTGTCTATGGTCTGGGTTCAATCCCCAGTACTACAAAAAAAAAAAAAAAAAAAAATTCACTGTAGCCATAGGCTTGAGCACAGTATAGATAAAGAGGTATATGCTGGAGATAAATAATTGATGCTCACTGGTTCATATAAAGTATTTGACGTAATGAGAGTAAATGAGATCATCACAAACTGAGTGTAGGTAGAGAAAAAAAAAAGAGAAAGAAAATTGAGGCATAAGCCCTGGGCTCTATAAAATTAGAAGGCTAGAAGAAGAGCGGCAAACAATAAAGGGGGCAGAAAGGGGTAACTAGTGAGGTAGTTTGAATGAAAACCAAAAAAGTATAGTGTACTGGAAAACAAAGAAAATGTATCAAGTAGGAAGGAATGAGCAAGTGTCAAATACTGATGACATGTAACCTATTACGAGGATTGAAATTCATGGATGGATTTGGCAACAAAATAAAGATCACCAACAAAGTTTTTAGAATTAATTTGGTGGAGTACTGGAGGTGAAGGAATAATAAAAGTAAGTTTTACTGAGAATTGGAAAAGAGAACTAGGGAGAATGACAATGTGTAAATATTGAATAATTTTCATACAAAGCGTTGTGGAGAATTGAGGCAGTATCTGGCAGCAAAACAAGGGATATGCAAAAGATTATTTTCATTTTCCTTACGATCTAAGCAATATATCTTTCTTTAGCCCTGGAGATGCTTTAGTATCAAACAGCCTCTTCTTGAACTTTCAGCATTTGACATTATTTTCCTGTGTCATCTACTATCGTTACCTTGTTGAATTCCATCTAGTCTTATATTATCTCTCACTGGACTATTACCCTTGGGCCTCATCATGTTCATTATTACCATATTTTCATCTCACTATTATCATTGCATCTTCCTGCTTTTGATGAATGCTTTATGACTCCTGACAGCGCACTCTCTCCAAAACATATTATTTGTGATATCATTACTCCTTCTAGTCTAGCTGTTTAAATGGGTTGCCAACAACAGCTTGGTTGTAGCTGCTAAGCATGCTGAAACTTCAGCAACACAGAGAGGAAGAAGGGGGGACCAGAACTGTGAGAGGAAGCTAAGATTACCCTGGAAGACTAGTTTGCAAGATGGAGCTACTGTTGTAATACGTGCAATGTCATGGAGAGCATCCGACCTAATCATAATCTTCCAGAAGCCAAACCTGGTTTTTGCAGGGCACTAATATGAAAGCTATTGACTTAGGCTCTCCAGCAAAGTTCATTCTGGTTATGCTGGGTATTGGATGTAGTTAGGGCCAAGGATGATTTTAAGGATATCCATTTTGGGGAACATGAGATTCCTAATATTTCAAAGATTTATTTCTCATTGGTTCAGTGTTCATCTGCAGGTGGAAATTTTTCAGGTCAAGTGTTTATTAAATGACATTTATTGTCTCATTCCATGTACAAACTAATATATTGGTTCCATGTTTTATTTCCTCTGATTTTGAAGCTGATAGTTTTAAATGATATAAAAATCATTTATTGATGCTGGGCTATTGTTGCATCAATAATGCTTAAATGATTACTGAATCCAGTTATACTTCTGTGCACTTCCTCTAAACTAGGGCTTGAATGAATAATTATTGTCATTTGATAGAAAACATATTTATTTTGTTTTTAAGGAATTAATATGTCTTGAATTCATAGATAATGCAATAAGGTGGCATATTATAAAACAATATTACACATTATAGTGTAACTAGATGACTTTTTTAATTTTTGTGTTTGTTTGTTTGTTTTTAATGGTACTGGGGATTGAACCCAGGCCCTCACCCATACTACCACTGAGCTACACCTCACTGAGCTAGTCACATTTTATAACTTTTAGTGACTTTTTCAAAGACCTGAAACACTACAGGCAGGTTATTCATACTAGGAAAGATCAGATATTCGTGATCAAATGCTGGTGGTTTAGCTTCTGTGTCAGCCAGAGGAAAAGAGTTCAGAAGCTTCCTGTAAAATCATACGATTCACCTCTGTAAACTGTCCCTTGCACAATTTTTCTATGGGAAGCATTGATCCCTTAGTAGTGGACTTATCCCTTACATTTCCTGCTCCACATCCACCTCCATGATTCTCTATTTGTAATGCGTTTTGTTTTTCTGTTTTGAGTTATATTTTGGTTTGCTTATCACTCATAGAGGCAAATTACTCTCCAGTTTTCCTTTTCCACATTTTATGTGAAGGTGTTTTTCTAAATCTATGCCCTCTCTCAGGACAGAATCATTCATTTTATAGGCACATGGCCTGCATCACTAAGCATTTCACTCACATTTTTGTGAAAATAGAACTTAATATTCCATGTTCTGCATTGGAATGAAGGTCTGTATATTGCTTACAGTTTATGATGACTGAGAGATATAGTCTTTCGTGTTTTCAGTGTTCAAATTTTACATTAGCTTTCTTCCCAGAGGTGATACTAGACTGGGACATCAACCATAGGCTTTGCTTATAATCTTTAACCTGTAGATACAATATGAGGCAAATCACAAGCTTTCTGTGATTGATGCACATTTTCTGAAACTAAGCTGGAAGGTGCCCACTTCATTCCCATATTATGCCTGTAGTTAATTGGTATTTTGATTGAACCAGCAGAAGAATAAAAATGCCTATGAATCAAAGGAAATTATTCTCATTAGATATGAAACAAAGAAAGCTATGGTTTCAAGAACAAATATTATTCAAAAATATTCTCATTAAAAGAAATTGCTCTCTTTGGTATAATAAAATTCTTCTAAAGAGAAGCATCTGGCAGAATCATATAACTTACTGTAGCATAGCATTTGGGATGAATTAAGTTGCTTCATGCTACAAAATGCTTGCAAGGCTTCTCAATATTTTTTCTTCAGTTTAACTTATCTGTGTCTCCCAGTTCTGCAATTAGGTCATTTTTTACTTACTATTTTGTTAAAGGTATCACATTATGAATAGTGCATTGACGTTCAAGTCTCTTGAATACTAGAAATGTTGCTAAATGGAATTGGTTCAAGCTCTTGTGTGGAATGTGAGAGTCATTCTGTGTTGGATCTACCTGCAAAGTCTTTCTGTGTTGAGGAAGTCTTTCTGGCTGGACCTGGTGGCACACACTTATAATCCCAGGACTTCGAAGGCTGAAATAGGAGGATCCCAGTTTCACGGCCAGCCTCAGCAATTTAAGCCTCCACAACTTAGATATTGCTTCAAAATAAAAAGAATAAAAATTAAAAATAGGGCTGGGAGTATAGTTCAGAGGTAGAATGCCCCTGGGTTCAATCCCCAGTACCCCCCCCCACACACACACACAAATAAGTAAATATAAAACAAGAAAGTCTTTCTGTGTTGAATCCTCTTGTGTGGTTGGTCAGATTGAACACCAAGTGCTGAGGAGAGTGAACTGTGGAAGTGGACAGG
Organism: Graphiurus murinus; assembly: GCA_004027655.1. Lineage (NCBI taxonomy): Eukaryota > Metazoa > Chordata > Mammalia > Rodentia > Gliridae > Graphiurus > Graphiurus murinus. Next base: position 16,537 of record PVLC010029097.1, read on the forward strand.
GAGGAGAAAATGGGCATTTGAATTTATGTGTTGGGTAGCCACTTACCTGTGAACCGACTGCCACCTAATGTTTGAGTATAACAGTTAATTTATGCTATTGAAGTAATCAAATTAAACTCATTAGTGGGTCTCAAAGTTGAAAGGAATTTAGATGTTATCTCACCATCTCATCTCACCACCATCTCAGATCAGTTGTTAAAGTGACTCCTTTAAAAGGAGGACACTCACAGCCTGGCAGCTTCAGTTCATGGGAGGCTGAGACAGGACAGGAGGATTGCAGTTTCACATCCAGCCTCAGTAACTTACCGAGACTCTCAGCAATCAGAAACTTAGCAATACCCTATTTCAAAACAAAAGTTAAAGGGTTAAAAAAGGGCTTGGGGTCCAGCTCAGAGGAAAAATGCCTCTAGTTCAGTCCCCAGTACCACAAACAACCCCCTCTCCCCCCAAAATGACATTCACTACTTTTACAGAGGAATCCATCCCATTTTCCAAAATATTTTATTAAACTGGGATAGGTCCTCTTCTTGTTCCCTTAGCAAAAAAAACCCCCCAAAACAAAACAAACAACAACAAAATTTTGAATCCATCTTCTATATAAGGACCTTTAAATTTCTTAAAGCAACTTCCAGGTATTCCCTAACTATTATATAAGTGGTATGTGCATAGCAATGTGGGAACCTTAAGGAGAACTAGAATGTGGCCATTATTGCTTTGGAGAAAGTATTGAAGTAAATGTAAATAGTATGAGTTTTAGTCGTAGTAGAGCTAGAACTTCAGCTTCAACAATTATAAGATATGAAACATTATTTGAAAATATCTTTAAAGATGGATATGTTGACAGCTTTATTTTCCTCAGATTTATTAGTCTAGATATATCAATAATACCAGATAACTTGTATTTTGTATAAGACTTTAATATTTAGAAGGTTATCCCTAGTCAGTGTTTGCTTGTTTTATCTTTTGGGAGGCTACTCTGAGATATTTAATTAAAACATAAATTTAATTGAGATTGCATGTAATTTATATATATATATATATATATATTTTTTTTTTTTTTGCGGTACTGGGGATTGAACTCAGGGGCATTCTACCTCCGAGCTACACCCCCAGCCCCTTTTTATTCTTTATTTTGAAACAGAGTCTCACTGAGTTGCGGAGTGCCTCACTAGGTAGCTGAGGCTGGCCGCGAACCCAGATCCTCCGGTCTCAGCCTCCCGAATGCTGGAATTACAAGCGTGCGCCACCACGCCCGGCTTATATTATTTTTAAGAGAATTGATATTATATTGTGGTAACTATTCTCATCTAATAATATGTCTTTATTGAGGTATCTATTTTATGTAATTTAGTATCTATAATTTTTAAGTAAAATCTATATCTCTAATCTTATTCTAAGATTTTTCATTTTAAGAGCATTATGCATAAAGTATATTTTTCATGTTCCATTTTTATTTATTTTTAAATTTTTTGAAAAATAATTTGCCCAACTTTATTTTTTTAATTGTTTTAATTGGTGCATTGTAATCATACATCTTTGTTAGGAACAAGCTGATAAAGGTATATATGTACACATTTCTCATTTAGCCCCTTCCCCAATTCCCATCCCACTTCCTCGCCCTCCCTCTTTCTCAGATTCAGTTTAGTGATTGACTTTGATATGTTTGTGAAAGTACATCATGTGCATTAGGGTGTTCCCCCCTCCCACATCACCTTCAGTTAAGTCAATTTCTTTGCTCATCTAAGGTTTCTCCTTCTTCATCTGGAGACCCTCTTATGCCCCATTTTCTCCCTAGCATCTGCATATTAGGGAGAGCATATGATTTTTTAGTTTTTGTGACTGACTAGTCTCACTTAACATAATGTTTTCCAGTTCCATCCATTTCCCTGCAAATGACATGATTTTGTTCTTCTTTATGGCTGAGTAAAATTCCATTTTGCACATATCCCATATATTTGTAATCTATTCCTCTGTTGATGGACATCTTGGTTGGTTCCATAGTTTGGCAATTATGAATTTTGCAGCTATAAACATAGAGACACATGCATCCTTCTGATGGATTGGTTTCCATTCTTTTGGGTAGATACTCAGAAGTGGTATTGCTGGATCATATGGCAGGTTCATTCCCACTCGTCTGAGGACCCTCCATACTGTTTTCCAATGTGGTTGCACTAATTTGCAATCCCACCAACAATGTATTAGGGTTTCCACTTCTCCACAGCCTCGCCAGCATTTGTTGTTGTTCATGTTTTTGATAATTGCCATTCTGATTGGAGTTAGGTGAAATCTCAAGGTAGTTTTGATTTGCATCTCTCTGATTGCTAATGATGTTGAACATTCCTCATACATTTATTGGTCAACAAAGTCAACCAAAAAACTTATAGAACTCATCAACAAATTCAGCAAAGTGTCAGGATACAAAATCAATCTTAAAAAATCAGAAGCTTTCCTGTATGCCAACTATAAATCCACCGAAAAAGAAAACCAGAAAACAATTCCACTCACAATAGCACCCCCAAAAATAAAATACTTAGGGATAAACCTAACCAAGGAGGTAAAAGACCTCTATAAGGAAAACTATAAAAAGTTGGAAAAAGAAATTAATGAAGACCTTAGAAGATGGAAAGATCTTCCATGCTCTTGGATAGACAGAATAAATATCATCAAAATGGCCATCCTCCCAAAAGTGATCTACAGATTCAATGCAATACCCATGAAATTACCAACGTCACTCCTCACAGACATAGAAAAATCAGTTCTTGAGTTCATTTGGAACAACAAAAAGTCCAGAAAAGACAAAGCAGTTCTTAGCAACAAGAACCATGCGGGAGACATCACAGTACCTGACTTCAAACTATACTACAAAGCCACAGTAATAAAAACAGCATGGCATTGGCACAAAAACAAACACATAGACCAATGGAGCAGAATAGAAGATTCAGAAGCAGACCGATGTGCTTAGTCAGTTGATTTTTGACAAAGGAGCCAAAAATATACACTGGAAAAGAGATAGCTTCTTCAACAAATGTTGTGGCAAAACTGGTTAACCATATGCAGGAAAATGGAAATAAACTCCACTTTGTCACCTTGCACAAGAGTCAACTCAAGGTGGATCAAAGACCTGGAAGTCAGGCCAGAGACTTTACAGCTACTTGAAGAGGGCATAGGCTCAATACTTCAACACATAGGCACAGGTAAAAATTTTCTCAACAAGACCCTAAAAGCAGAAGCAACTCAAAGGAAGATCAATACATGGAATTACATTAAACTGAAGAGCTTCTGTGCAGCAAAGGAAACTATCAAGAACCTCAACAAAGAGCCCACAGAGTGGGAGAAAATTTTTGCCAGCTACTCTTCTGATAGAGAACTAATATCTAGAATATACAGAGAACTCAAGAAACTCATAGCTAAGAAAACAAATAACTCAATCAAAACATGGGCAAGTGAACAAAATAGACACTTCACAAAAGAAAAAATACAAATGGCCATATTCCAGTTTTAGATAGTTAGTGCTATATTAGAAAATGCTGGCTGGGCATAGTGGAGCATACCTGTAATCTTAGTATTAAGGAGTCTGAGATAGGAGGAGTGTAGGTTCAAAGCCAGCCTCAGCAACCTAATGAGACAATTCAAAATTAAAAAAAATAATAATAAAAAGGGCTGGGGGTGTAGCCTGGAGGTAGAATGCCCCGGGTTCAGACCTCAGCACCACAACAAACAAATAAACAAACAAACTCAAAAAGAAAATGCTAGTAATTTTTCTCTTTAACTTACCTCTAGCAGATTTTCAACATGTTAGGTCTTTTCCATATCATCTTGTGGTTTCTTAGGTTAAAAAAAAATGTATTTTATCATGTCTTTCCTAATTGACTTGAACATTTAAAATAATTTTGAATGTAAATGGTAATGATGATCACTATTGGTTTTAGCATTACACCATTTAGAATTATGTTTGCTGTTTATTCTTGAGTACCAGTCTATTGAAATTAAGTAGAATTCTTCTGTTATTACTTTACTTAGAGCTTTGATTACTTATAATGGAGGAGTTTCTATCA
>PVLC010029098.1:5768-20532 GCA_004027655.1 Graphiurus murinus
AATCCCAGCATTCGGGAGGCTGAGACCGGAGGATCCGGGTTCGCGGCCAGCCTCAGCTACCTAGTGAGGCACTCCGCAACTTAGTGAGACTCGGTTTCAAAATAAAGAATAAAAAAATAGGGCTGGGGGTATAGCTCGGAGGTAGAATGCCCCTGAGTTCAATCCCCAGTACCGCAAAAAAAAAAAAAAAAAAAAGAATAAAAAATAGGACTGGGGCTATAGCTCGGAGGTAGAATGCCCCTGGGTTCCATCCCCAGTACTGCAAAAAAAAAAAAAAAGGGCAGTTTCAATCAACATGATAATTAAGTGACCCTTACACGAAAAGGTTAACCTGAAGAAACCTAATGCTAATCAGTTATCTTTCTATTATTCTGTCTCCTGTCCTTTTAACTTTGAAATGACCAATCTGCTTTTTGTTTCTTGTTTCTCCTTTCTTCAGCCCTTTTCTGTCTATAAAACAAACCTATTTTCTTTTTTAATTTGTTGCCCAATTCTAGGATCAAAAAATAAAGCCAATTACAACTGCTAAACTAAATTGTTGTGCTTTTGTCTTTTTGAGGTAGAATAGAAGAAATCCTTTTTTTTTTTTTTTTTTTTTGCGGTACTGGGGACTGAACCCAGGAGCATTCTACCTCTATGCCATACCTCCAGCCCTATTTTTTATTCTTTATTGTGAAACGGTCTCACTAAGTTGCGAAGGGCCTCACTAAGTAGCTGAGGCTGGCCTTGAACCTGCGATCCTCCTATCTCAGCCTCCCAAGTATTGGAATTACAAGCATGCACTACCACGCCCCACTGAAATACAGTTTTTTTTTTGGTTTTGTTTTTGTTTTTTTCCGGTACTGGGGATTGAACTCAGGGGCATTTATTCTTTATTTTTGAAACCGAGTCTCACTAAGTTGTGGAGTGCCTCACTAGGTAGCTGAGGCTGGCTGCGAACCCGGATCCTCTGGTCTCAGCCTCCCGAATGCTGGGATTACAAGCGTGCGCCACCATGTCCAGCTGAAATACAGTTTTAAATTCAGAAGTTCCACATATTTTTTTTTTTTTGCGGTACTGGGGATTGAACTCGGGGACATCCTACCTCTGAGCTATACCCCCAGCCCTATTTTTTATTCTTTATTTTGAAACAGGGTCTCACTAAATTGTGGAGTGCCTTACTAGGTAGCTGAGGCTTGCTGAGAACCCGGATCCTCTCGTCTCAGCCTCCCAAATACTGGGATTACAAGCGTGCGCTACCACCCCCGGGTGTGAGACCCTATTTCAAAAATAAAAATAAAACAAGCTGGGGGTGTAGCCCAGAGATAAAATACTCCTGGGTTTAATCCCCAATACCGCAAAAATAAATGAATAAATTAATTTAATTAAATAGGAACCAGAAGCCCCCCCCCCAAAAAAAATTCTCACTCTGGATATGGCCCACATTCTCCCTCAAATGTGTATCTGTTTTCCTAAATAAATCTGTCTATTCCTCTTATTGGTGCATGCTTAATTTTTTTTTTTTTTTTTTTTTTGGCAGTACTGGAGGATTGAACCCAGGGGCATTCTACCTCTGAGCTATACCCCAACTCTTTATTTTTTGTTTTGAAACAGAGTCTCACTAGGTGGCTGTGAGCTTTGCTAAACTGCTGAGGCTGGTCTTGAACCTGCTGGTCTAGTAGGTGTTCCCCCACTGGGTCATGTGTTGTTTTAGAGATTTTTTTTTTTTTGCAGTACTGGAGATTGAACCCAGGGGCATTTTACCTTCAAGCTACACCCCCCAGCCCTATTTTTAATTCTTTATTTTGAAACAGGGTCTCACTAAGTTGCAGAGGGCCTAAGTAGCTGAAGCTGGCTGTGAACCTGTGATCCTCCTGTGTCAGCCTCCCAGGTACTGGGATTACAAGTGTGCGCCACCATACCCGGCTTCTTTAGGGATTTCTACACATAGCATGGGCAGGGGAAGGCAACCCCTCTTGGTTTTGGAAATTCTACCACGACTTTTTTGAGAGAGAGCTCATGGTTTCTACCACACTGCATTTCAATTAATTAACATACAGCAGGCAACTTTCTACTTACACTCTCTATTCTCTGTGCCACAACATGGTGTTATGTGACTGAGCTATACCACTAACATAGACTGGACATGTTTGTATCTGTCTACAATGTCAGAATGTATTGAATGACAATAAATCCACAGATACATGAAGTCATTGGCTTTAATCTAGTGAGTACTCAGGTTCACTTAGTTTCACGATCGTTCAATCACAAATTATTTTATTCCATTCGAGTCCTTTTGGGGGGAGTACTGAGGATTGAATCCAGGGACATTCTACCTCTGAGCTATACCCCAAGCTCTTTTTATTTTTTATTTTGAGATGGGGTCTTGCTAAGTTGTTGAGGCTGGCTTCAAACTTGCAGTCCTCCTGCCTTACCCTCCCAGGCACCTGGGATTAAAGGCAGGCACCACCATGATCACTGCCGGGCCTGGTGGTACATACCTATAATCCTAGCTGAGGGAGGCTGAGTCAGGAGGATGGTATGTTTGAGGCCAGCCTTGGCAACTTAGACCTTATCTCAAAATGAACAGAAACAAAACAAAAAACTGGGGATGTAGCTCAGTGGTAGAGTGTCCCAGGGTTCAATCCCTAGTACCACACACGCACACACACACAAAAAAAATTACACATCATACCTTACATTACATATGTGTGTGTATGTGTGTGTGTGTGTGTGTGTGTGTGTGTGTGTGTGTGTGTATGTTATTAGATTGTAGTTAAGAAAGGGCTAATAGTTGAGCCGGGCGTGGTGGCGCATGCTTGTAATCCCAGTACTTGGGAGGCTGAGACAGGAGAATCTGGGTTCGAGGCCAGCCTCAGCTACTTAGTGAGGCTCTCTGCAACTTAGTGAGACCCTGTTTCAAAAACTAAAGAATAAAAAATAGGACTGGGGGTGTAGCTCGGAGGTAGAATGTCCCTGGGTTCAATTCCCAGTACCAAAAAAAAAAAAAAGAAGAAGAAAGGACGAATAGTAGCATGGGGGTTTAGAGAGTCATAACTGAAAGCAAAAGAGAATGCTGATACAGATACAGAAGAGTCAGAGTCACTGCAAGTGAGGAACTAAGGGAAGAACCCAGCAAAAGAGGTTGTTGGAGGCATGCAGCTATGGGAAGCCAGGGTCTGCACAGGGGGCAGTTTTGAAGTGGGCCACAGCCAGAAGTGAGATCAAGCTGAGCTGAAGCCCCAGGAACAGAGTCAGGAGTTCTTCCCCTGTTGAATTCCTAAGGAGTTCACCGGGTGGTCTGCCAAGACGATGATGTCACTGCTTAGGTGCCCGTCCTTTTATGTTTTCAGGCAAGGGGGTTGCATCACCTGGAGTTTGATAAGCTCTCAGGCATGGTGTCGGAGACCATGATGTACGAAAGAGTTAAGACCTAAGGGTCTAAGGACTGTTTACAGTCCATGTCTATCTGAAGTACATTCTATGCTGATGCCAAGAGTGCATAAAAGAACTATTTGTTAACCATGGACGTCAGGTGTGCGTGTAAGTGCTGGCCACAAAGTTAGTAGGATTTCATAAGGTTAATAGGTTTTCTTAAGGGTTAATGAAAATAGTCAATTGAATGGTAAACTTGGGCAGAAGTATACAATATACTTTTGAATAATAGGTTAGGTAAAATATTAACGTACGGCTAAAGGGTTTCAGGAATAATGTGTTTTCCTAAAACAATGAGATTTTCTGTAAGAGTATGTTTTTAATCTTTACATGTGATGTTTTTCTGTAGTATGAATCAAAATTGCCTGATGTTTTTCTTCTGATGTTTTTCTTAGATGATCTTCCTTGTATGATTGTATAAAAACACCCTGAAAAATAAACTCAGTGCTTCAGTATTCACTGATAGCCCTCCCGAGAACATGGAGTCTTGACTCTTTAATCAATCCTCACTTTCTCCTCTCAGGACCGTCCGATTATGCCAGCAGGTTCTGGCAGCATGGTTTCCCTGATAGGGGTTTGGTACGCCCATACACCCACTTGCCTCTGATTTAATTCAGTAAGTTCACGGGTGGTCATTTTGTATTAGCACAGTTAATATATATATCGGTTTGTAGCCGGACGTGGTGGCACACGCTTGTAATCCCAGCATTCGGGAGGCTGAGACCGAAGGATCCGGGTTCGCGGCCAGCCTCAGCTACCTAGTGAGGCATTCCGCAACTTAGTGAGACTCGGTTTCAAAATAAAGAATAAAAAGTAGGGCTGGGGGTGTAGCTCGGAGGTAGAATGCCCCTGAGTTCAATCCCCAGTACCGCAAAAAAAAATTTAAAAAAAATTAAAAAAAAAAAAAAAAAAAAAAAAATATATATATATATATATATATATATATATATATATATATATATATATATCGGTTTGTGCCTTAGATTGTGGTGTGTATTGCTTTTTTTGGCCTTTTCGCTAAGATCAAGTATAGGTTGTGGTGTGTAGCTGGGGTTTATTCTTTTCAATAAGTTCTGTATAAGCTGGGCATGGTGGCACACACTTGTAACCCCAGTACTTGGGAGGCTGAGACAGGAGGATCACAGGGTCGAGGACAGCCTCAGCAAGTAGTGAAACTCTCATCAACCTAGCAAGACCCTGTTTCAAAATAAAAATAAAATAGGACTGAGGATGTAGCTTGAGGTAGAATGCCTCTGGGTTAAATTCCTAGTGCCACAAAAAAAAAAAAAAAAAAAGGAAAGAAGACAAGGTCAACTAATGTTACACCTGGAGGGCGGGACAGGGAAGCTGATATTGTTATTGGAATATTTGAAGTTTAGGGAACAACAAACATTTTAAGGTAAGTGTTCTGTTCGGGATGGTCAGTCCTGGGCCGGGCCCGGGTGGGCCAAGTGTGACGGGGTAGGAGAAGGGTCTGCATTACAACGCCCTCCTGAGCAGTAAGGTCCTGGAGTGTGCAGGCCACAGCAGTCACATGGCTACTTCACCTTCTGCCTGACAGCTGGCAGCTTCAAACCTGAAGCAGGTGGCGTGGAATCAAGGCTGTGTCATAATCACTCCTGGGAGTTACAGAAGTGGGTAACAAAGGAGCCTGTTTGCTTTGGGGTAAGAAAGATCTCCTTGAGGAAGTGACATTTAATCTGCGCCTGCAGCTGCCAGGTGCTTTGGTAGGGAGGGGCCTCCCTTGGGCCCGGGCCTCTGTAGTCCAGCAAGGTGGCTCCTTCTGAAGGAAATGCTGCCGGACCCCAAGGACAGCAAACAATCCAAAAGGCCAGAGAATCCTAGTACTTAGAGGCTGAGAAAGGAGGATTCGGGTTCGTGGCCAGCCTCAGCTACCTAGTGAGGCCCTCCGCAACTTAGTGAGACCCTGTTTCAAAATAAAGAATAAAAAATAGGACTGGGGGTATAGCTTGGAGGTAGAATGCCCATGGTTTCAAAACCAAAAAAAGGGGGGGGCAGAGAAAGCCACTGAAAAGCCCTTGGGGGTCCATCTGGACATGATTGTTCTGGCTGTGGTGTGGAGAATGAATGAGAAGACAGCCACAGAGACCGCACGAAGACCAATGAGGAGAAGATGGGGGTTGAAGAAACAGATCAGGGTTAGAACCGTGAGAACCTGAAAGGAGAAAAAAGGGTCGGAAAATGACTCCTGAGTGTCTAGGTCGAGTTTATGCCATTTCTTGAGGCGGGGAGAGTGCAGGAGGAGGTCAGAAGGTACAATTTTAGCTGGGTGTGGTGGTGCATGCTTATAATCCCAGTACCAGGAGACTGAGACAGGTTCAAGGCCAAATTCAGCTACTTATTGAGACTCTCAGCAACCTAGCAAGATCTTATTTCAAAACAAAAATTAACAAAAAGGGCTGAGGGTGTAATTTGGGAGGTAGAATGCCTCTGAGTTCAATCTCAAGTAACACACACACACGGACAATTTTGATTTGTTTTAAATATGTTGAGTTTTATGTCATCCAAGGGAAGATGTTGAGAATACATTTGGAAATGAACCTAGGCTGAAAGTAGAGATTTGGACTGAGATGAATTTCAAAACTAAATTTTAGGAGAGCAAGTAGTAGGACTTTTTTTGGTAAGGATATAACCTCTAAACTTCAGAGAAAGCTTAAGCAGAAATAAAGGAACCTAATGTTTACTGTGTGTGAGATACCTCACAAAAATTATTCTACTTAATCTTACACCCCTTGGGCATGGTGGCACATGCTTGTAATCCTGGTACTTGGGAGACTGAGACAGGAGTATCACAGGTTCACGGCCAGCCTTATCAACTTAGTGAGGCCCTTGCCAACTTAGTGAGACAGTGTTTCAAAATAAAGAATAAAAATGGGGCTGGGGGTGTAGCTCAGAGGTACAATGCCCCAGTGCTCAATCCCCAGTATCACACACACAAAATAAATAAATAAAAATAATCAGCTGACTGTGGTGGTACACGCTTGTAATCCTAATATCTAGGAGGCTGACACAGGAGGATCCCAGGTTCAAGGATAGCCTCAGCAATTCAGTGAGGCTCTCAGCAGCCTATTGAGATGCTGTTTCCAAATAAGAAAAAAATCGGTCTGGGGATGTAGCTTGGAGATAGAATGCTTCTGGGTTCAATTCCCAGTACCATACACACAAAAAGAATAATAATAATCTTACACCCTATGAAAATGGGATTATAGCCGGGCGTGGTGACGCACACTTGTAATCTCAGCATTCTGGAGGCTGAGACTGGAGAATCCGGGTTCGAGGCCAGGCTCAGCTACCTAGTGAGGCACTCCGCAACTTAGTGAGACCCTGTTTCAAAATAAAGAATAAAAAATAGGGCTGGGGGTATAGGATTATGATTCCATTTTTCATATGAGAAGACTGAGGGTTCAATCCTTGTTCAGAGTCACTCAGTTCCCAAGTCTCACCTCAGCCCAAGGAAATGAGAATCTCTGTGGACAGTTCTGATGCTCACCAAGGTTCAACCACTGCGATATGAACTACTTAAAAGGGGTCCCACAAACCACATACGATGGCCCAGAACAGAAAGCATTAAAGGAAGCCATCATCCAGAGGACAGGCAGCAAGTGTTCCAGACACACATCCTCGCTTCTGTGCTCAACCCCCGCTCTCAGTATCCTTCCTAGGAGTCTCTGGAACATTCCTGTGTGCATTCATCCAAGTAGCTATTGTGGGGACTCCTCTGTGCCAAATGTATGTCATCATTCATTCATTCGCAAATATTTATTGAGTGTTTAATTAAATGCCATTCCTCCTATCTCAGCCTCCTATGGTCTGGGAATAGAGTTGTGAGCAAAATAAATGAATGCCTGCCTTATAAAATTCCTGTATGAGTAAGGAAAAACAATAATAACAAGTAAAAAAAGTGTATATATATATATATATATATATATATATATATATATATATATGCACTCTCTCTCCTCTCTCTCTCTCTCTCTCTCTCTCTCTATATATATATATATATATATATAGAGAGAGAGAGAGAGAGAGAGAGAGGAGAGAGAGTGTGTATATACAGTTATATAATGATAACTACTATGAAAAAGCAGAGTAGTTAAAGAGTTGGAGGGTTTGAAGGCAGGGTGGGGAGGTTGTGTAGAGGAGGCAACATTGGTTTTTATTTGTTTTGTTTTGGGTACTGGGGATTGAACTCAGGAGCATCCTACCTCCAAGCTATACTCTCAGTCCTATTTATTTATTTATTTATTTATCCATCTCAGCCTCCCAAGTACTGAGATTATAGGCGGGTGCTACCGTGCCTGGCTTGGCACTGTTTTGTTTGAAATAATCCAGGGAGACTTTGATGGTTTGAGCTGTGATGTTGTGTTCAAAGGAGAGTAAGGGTCAGGTGTGGTAGTGCATGCTTGTGATCCCAGTACTTGGGAGGCTGAGACAGGATGATCACAGGTTGGTGGCCGACTTTAGCAACTTGGTAAGGCCCTCCGCAACTTAGTGAGACCCTGTTTCAAAATAAAGAATAAAATAGGGCTGGGGGTGTAGCTCAGAGGTAGAATGCCCCTGGGTTCAATCCCTAGCACCGCAAAAAAAGGGAAAAAAAAGAAAGAAAGAAAAAAGGAGAGCAAGGCCAGACACAGTGGTCCGTGCCTGCAATCTCAATACTTGAGAGGCCGACATAAGAGGACGGAAGGATAAAGAAAGGGAGGAGTCCTGCCTGAGTGTCTGGAGGGAGAGTGGTTGGAGCGGGCCAGAGGCTCATGACATTGAAAGGCCTCTGGCTTTGACTCTGAGTGAGACACCATTGAAAAGTGCCGAACTCAAGTGTCCCTCTGACTTATGTCTCAACTAAGGGGACTAAGGGTGGAAGACCCATAGGAAGATCCATAAGAGCCAATAGTCCAAGCGCAAGGGATGGAGGCCAGGACCAGAATGGCTGCACAGGAAGTAGTCAGAAGGGCTGCACTCAAGCCAGGCGTGTGGCACACGCCTGTAATCCCAGTACTTGGGAGGCTGAGGCAGGAGGTTCAAAGCCAGCCTCACGAAGTAACTCAGTGAGGTTTGCATCAACAAAGCGAGACTGTTTGTTCCAAATAAAAAATAAAATAGGGCTAGGGCTGTAGCTCTGGGATAGAATCCCCCCGGGGTTCAATGCCCAGCACCACACACACACACACACACACACACACACACACACACACACACACATACACACACGAGCCAAAGGACAGGGCTTGCAGGGTTTGAGAGAAAGAGAGGAGTTCAGGGTGTTTTCAAGGGTTTTGGCACAGTGACTGGAAGAATGGAGTCGCTGTTGCTACAATGGAAACAAACAGACATGAGAACAAAGTCACCGGGACAGGTGTGAGGTGGCCTCGTGAGAGCCTGTGGTCTTTGTCTATGGTCACTCACTCAGTCCTGACCACTCTCCACAGGGGATGCGGTCATCGTTTCTAGGTTATGGATGAGGAATGGAGGCTTTTTCCCTACAACAGACCTCAGATTCCACATCTGTGAAATGGAGATAACAAATCAGGGAAGACAATTAAATGCAAAATTACTACCACATCTGGAGCTACGGCAGAAAAAGTTCAAGGGGCTACAGTTGTATAAAGCAGAAGTGTCTTCCAAAGTTTGGAGGTGTGGAGGAAGAACCAGAGAAGACTACTGAGAAGATGCGATATTAGACAGAAGTCTAAAGAATCAATAGTCATGCTAAGAGGAAGTCTAGGAAGGAAAGAGCCTGCCAGGTAGAAGGAAATCCTTAAAGGGAAGAAAACCAGGGAAAGCATCGCAGTGCAGATGGGGGTTGGAAAAGATTTTCCAAAGCAAAGAATAAAGCTATAGAGATTTATTTAGGAAATCAAGAAATACACATTCAAGGGAGAATGTGGGCCATTTCCAAAGTGGAAGAGACAGACCAGCACTCTGGGGGAACATGGCTCTCTTCCTCCTCCTCCTCCTCCTCCTCCTCCTCCTCCTCCTCTTCCTCTTCCTTTACTTCTTGCGTGTGTGTGGCAATGAGGATTGAACCCAGGGGCATTCTACCTCTGAGCTACACCCCTAGTCCTATTTTATTTTTTATTTGGAAACATGGTCACACCAGGCTGCTGAGGACCTCGCTAAGTTACTGAGGCCAGCCTCAAACTTGCGATCCTCCTGTCTCAGCCTCTCAAGATCCTGGATTTCAGAGCCAGGTGTGGTGGCGTACGCTTGTAATCCAGCCTCTGCAACTTCGATAGGCTTTCAGCAACCTAGTGAGACTCTATTTCAAATAAGAAATAAAATTGGGCTTGGGATGTAGCTTGGAGGTAGACTGCCTCTGGGTTCAATCCCCAATACCCCCCTCCTCCCCAAAAATGGATTTCAGTATGATGTTTGTATCTTTTTTTTTTTTACTTATTTATTTCTTTTTCTTTCTTTCTTTCTTTTTTTAGCATGGATTTTTTTATACATTTCTTGAGTACAACAGGGTTACATAGACATTTATGACATATCAATCATTGTCAAATCACAAACAGCACCACTTCTTTGTTTTACACGTATAGCCCACATTCTTAACATAGCCTGGTAAAGCAAACTTTCTAGAGTCATAAAACCATACTCCTTTAGGGTCATATCTTTACTTTCCAAGAAGTAGGAGGGTCTTTCATCTACGCATCCTAGGGGCAATCTCCAGACTTCGATACGCCAATGTAGCCATAGCAGAAGAGACAGTATAATTGCTCATATATGCAGATGTATCTTATTTTTTAATGCAGCACTGGAGACTGAACATAGGGCCACTCTATCACTGATCTACAACCCCAACCCTTTTCATTTTGTTTTTAAATTTTGAGACAGGGTCTCACTGAGTTGCACAGACTGGGCTTGAACTTTCAGACCTCCTACCTTGGCCTCCCTGGGTGCTGGGACTGCACTGGCATTGCACCGCTGTACCCAGCTGTTCTCGTATGGGGTTTTGCTTTGTTTTGTTTGGGGTTTTATTTATTTATATATTTGACAGTATTGGGGATTGCACCCCTGGCCTCACACATGCTAGACAAGTGCTCTACCACTGAGCTACCCCCTAGCCCTTGTATCTCTTTTACAGCATCTTGTTGATTGGCCCCTAATGAGAGTTTTTTCTCCTTAAGTACAGATTAGTGCTGCAAATGTTCCCTACTCCTGGTGGGCTGGCCTTGTGTACACACCGCATCTCCATCTTTCTTCAGCTGTATCCATGAGTTTCTGCATCCAGGCTTCGAACTTGCTGTTCTCTCTAACTAGGACACTCCAGCCTCTCAGAAACCTTCCTAGATCCACACTCATGAGATGAATTTACATGTTTCTCCTATCTGCTTCCACAACAGCCCATGAATAACATGATTGTAGGACTCTAAAATACCAAATCATAGTCAGTAGTGGTAGTGTACATCTGTAATTCCAATACTTGGGAGGCTGAGACAGGAGGATCCCAGGTTTGAGGCCATCCTTAGCAGCTTAGCAAGACCCTCAGCAACTTAGTGAGACTCTGTTTCAAAATTAAAAAAATAAAAGAGCTGGAAGTAGAATGCCCCCATGTTCAGTTCCCAGTACAAAGCAAAACAAAAGCAAATAATAAAGCTTTGTTTATCTGTCCACCTCGCTACAAATCTGTCAAAGAGTATGTCTTTTAATGGTGCTGGGGATTGAACTCAGGTCCTTGTGCATGTTAGGTAGGTGCTCTACCACCAAGCTACATCCACAGCCCACAACAGTGTCTTCATCTCAGCCTAGCACAATGTTGTTAGCCCTAAGTGAATATTCAATATTTCCTCCCCTGAAACGAATGAAGGG
This sequence comes from Graphiurus murinus, assembly GCA_004027655.1. Classification (NCBI taxonomy): domain Eukaryota; kingdom Metazoa; phylum Chordata; class Mammalia; order Rodentia; family Gliridae; genus Graphiurus; species Graphiurus murinus. Next base: position 17,016 of record PVLC010029098.1, read on the forward strand.
ACACATTTAAATTAACCTCTTTACTGTTAATGATGCTGCTACTAGCATTCTGGTTTTCTATTCTGGTTTCCTGTTTAACAAAAGTATTAATTTATTTTAAAATTTAGTTATATATAATATCATTCCAGCATCCTTAACCTGACTTGGTTGGACTGTGCTGGGGGATAGGCTTTCTTTAATCCCGGATGCTGACAGCTGAGATATTTCTCAGGGACATCTGAGCATTGCTTCCTCTTGTGCCTATGGAGATGTGGCCTTGGCTGAAGGACCAGGCAAACCTGATATTTGTAACTGATTTGTCTTTAATGGATGCTGATCTATCCACAAAAACACTCAACACAGTGGGTGTAACTCAGTTGCAGACTGCTTGCCTAGCATGGGCAAGCCCTGGGTTCCATCCCCAGCATTGCATAAAAAAATAAATAAATAAAAATTAAAAATGCTGTTCATAGCAGCCATTTGAGTCGTCCCAAACTGAGAAGAATCCAAAAGCTCAGAAACAGAAGGATGAAAAAACAAATTCAAACCCAGGCGTGGTGGCGCACGCTTGTAATCCCAGTACCTGGGAGGCTGAGATCAGAGGATCCAGGTTCCCGGCCAGCCTCAGCTACCTAGTGAGGCCCTCTGCAACTTAGTGAGACCCTGTTTAAAAATAAAGAATAAAAAATAGTCCGGGTGTGGTGGCGCATGCTTGTAATCCCAGCATTCGGGAGGCTGAGACCAGAGGATCCGGGTTCGCGGCCAGCCCCAGCTACCTAGTGAGGCACTCCGCAACTTAGTGAGACCTGGTTTCAAAATAAAGAATAAAAAATAGGGCTGGGGATGTAGCTCGGAGGTAGAATAACCCTGGGTTCAGCCCCCTGTACCACAAAAAAAAAAAAAAAAGAATTCAGATATGTTCATATACTACTACTTAGCAACAAGATGAAACAAATCATGGTTATACCCAACAAGATAACACCATGCAGAGAGAGAGAGAGAGAGAATATTAGCTGACAGAAAAAAATATCCATACTATGCTTTTGTAATGCATTTCTGTAAACTGAGTGCCTGAAAACACAAACGTCTTATTTTGCAGTTGGTCTACACTAGGCTGGGTAGACTAAACTGAAGGTGTCAGCAGGGCTGCATCCCTTCTGAAGGCCTAAGGGAAAAGCCTTCTCCAGCTTCTCCAGGCCGACCACAAGACTTGCCCGTGGCCCCTTCTTCCATCTTCAAGGACAACAGTGGAGCATCTCTGAGCCTGCTTCAGCCTTCATGCCTCTCTGTTTTTTGTTTTTTGTTTTTGTTTTCGGTACTGGGGATGGAACCCAGGGGCATTCTACCTCCAAGCTATACCCCCAGCCCCATTTTTCATTCTTTATTTTGAAACAGGGTCTCATTACATTGCAGAGGGCCTCACTAAGTAGCTGAGACTGGCAGAGAACCCGGATCCTCCGGTCTCAGCCTCCCAAGTACTGGGATGACAAGCGTGCGCCACCACGCCTGGCTCACGTTTCTCTCTCTCTCTCTCTCTCTCTCTCTCTCTCTCTCTCTCTCTCTCTCTCTCTCTCTCTCTCTCTTTTTCTTTTTTGATACTGGAGATTGACTCAGAGGCATTCTACCTCCAAGCTACCCTCCCAACCTTTTTTAACGTTTTGTTTTGAAACAGAATCTCAATAGGTTGCTGAGAGTCTCACTACATTACTGAAGCTAGCCTCCAACCTGCAGTCCTCCTGTCAGCCTCCCATTTCATACCTCTTTCTCTGCCTCTCCTCCTCCTCCTCCTCCTCCTCCTCCTCCTCCTCCTTCTTCTTTCTCCTAGTACAAGAAAGGTACTAGGAATTGAACCCAGGGTCATACTACCTCCATGTTACACCCCTAGTTTTATTTTTTATTCTTTATTTTGAAACAGGGTCTCACTAAGTTGCGGAGGGCCTCACTAAGTAGCTGAGGCTGGTTGTGAACCCAGATCCTCTGGTCTCAGCCTCCCAAGTACTGGGATTATAAGTGTATGCCACCACACCTGGCTTATTCTTCATTTTGAAACAGGGTCTCAGTAAATTGCGGAGGGCCTCACTGGGTAGCTGAGGCTGGCTATGAACCTGCGATCCTCCTGTCTCAGCCTCCCAAGTACTGGGATTACAGGCATGCACCACCATGCCCGGCTCTGTCTTCCCCTTCTATGTTAAGGATGCTTATGATTACACTGGGACCACCCAGATAATCTAAGATGATCACCCTGTTTAAAAGTTGGCTGATTAGTGACCTTAATCTCCTTTTGCCATATAAACTAACATGTTCATACATTCTAGGAATTAAGGTGTATACAGCTTGGAGGGGGTATCACTCTGCTACATTGTGTGCTTCCATTCACATGAAGTTCTAGAGAAGGCAAAAAAAATTGTCTATGTTTTAAAAAACAGGGAAGAGAATGGGAAGGAAGAGGAGTATGGAGGAAAAGAAAAAAAAGGCAGGGAGGAAGGCGATTGCCTTTAGGTGGGGGCAGATTTACTCGAAATAAGCAGGAAGGAACTTTCCAAGGTATTGAAAATACTCTGTGTCTTAATAATAGGCATCTGGTTAAATATACATGTGGATTTTGTTTAGTCAAATTGAACACATAAGATTTGTGTAATTCACTGCATGCTAATTTTACCCAGAAAAAAGAAAAGTGCAAACAAATATCAGCCCCTAGATTTGCTTTTCAAAGAGCTATGTATGAGCAATTCTGAAACTAGTTCTGAATATTTCGAGTAAGTATATGGAGGATAATGGAAGTCAGGTTTTTAGTGATGTGTTGCTAACTGACTCTCTAGGGGAAAAAAAAATCTTGATGTGTAGTATTTGCTAGTTGCTATGGTATAAATACTCCCATGGCTGATTTCAAGTTACAGCCAGCTCACAAAATTACATAGATTTAGTAATCAGCCTTATGAGTGGGATTACTTAATAGCACTACATTCATGTTGAATTTTCTGCTGTGAGTCATTGTGCTCTGGATATATAAAAGAACATCCTTAGCTGGGCATGGTGGCTCACGCTTGTAATTCCAGTACTTGGGAGGCTAAGACACGAGGATCAAGGGGGTGCGGTCAGCCTCAGCTACTTAGTGAGGCCCTCTTCAGCTTAGTGAGACCCTGTTTCAAAATAAAGAATAAAAAGTAGGCCTGGGAGCAGGGCGTGGTGGCGCACGCTTGTAATCCCAGCATTTGGGAGGCTGAGACCAGAGGATCCGGGTTCTCAGCCAGCCTCAGCTACCTAGCGAGGCACTCTGCAACTTAGTGAGACCCGGTTTCAAAATAAAGAATAAGCCGGGCGTGGTGGCGCACGCTTGTAATCCCAGCATTCGGGAGGCTGAGACCGGAGGATCCGGGTTCGCGGCCAGCCTCAGCTACCTAGTGAGGCACTCCGCAACTTAGTGAGACTTGGTTTCAAAATAAAGAATAAAAAAATAGGGCTGGGGGTGTAGCTCGGAGGTAGAATGCCGCTGAGTTCAATCCCCAGTACCACAAAAAAAAAAAAAAAAAAAAAAACC
>PVLC010029099.1:0-14096 GCA_004027655.1 Graphiurus murinus
TTTTTTTTTTTTTTTTTTGCGGAACTGGGGATTGAGCCCAGGGGCATTTTACCTTCGAGCTATACCCCCAGCCCTATTTTTTATTCTTTATTTTGAAACCGAGTCTCACTAAGTTGCGGAGTGCCTCACTAGGTAGCTGAGGCTGGCCGCGAACCCGGATCCTCCGGTCTCAGCCTCCCGAATGCTGGGATTACAAGCGTGTGCCACCACGCCCGTCTCTTTATTTATTTTTGAAACAAGGTCTCACTAAGTTGCTGAGGGTCTCTAAGTTGCTGAGGCTGGCTTCAAGCCTGCAATCCTCCTGTCTCAATCTTCCAATTTTTGTCAGGCTGGGCTGCTCAGACATGGCCGAGGGCAGGTCCAGTGGTTCTTCTGCCTGGACATCTGGAATGGGTTAGGGGGCCGCAGTGACTGGAGATGCTTTTGCTTGTGGGCTCTTGATCTTACCTAAGAGGGAGAGAGGCATCCACTGCCCAGACACACACCTGAGAAAGACCCACGTCTGGCTGCCTGGACCTCTGCCCCAGCCTGAATGCAGCCTCTCCACAGGGGACATGAGCCCCGGGCAGAGCTGGTGCTGGGCTCAGAATTAGCCTGAGGTCACGTGGCGTTGACACCATGCCCGTCCTGTGCCATTCAGCCTGACTGCTGGGCTCCACCCTCCCCTGCAGGGCGTGGGGAGCCTGTCAGTGTGCCCCAGAGTGCTAGAGCTCATTCTCCAGCACCGTGGAATCTGTCCATGCAGCCTGGAGGTTTGGCAGCTGGACAGGGGCCAGGAGGGAGGGGGTCAGCATGGCCCAGGCAGGAGCGGCAGTTAGAGGCAATATCCTGGATGACTTGCCTTAAGTTCTGCCAGTATCCCTCTCCAGGGTGACCTGCCCCCCCCACCTGCCCTGTCCTCCATCTTTGCTGCCTCAGGTCCCCTTAGCTGCCTGCTCCCCTCCTCCTTCATTCACTCATCACATCCTAGATGTCCCTTCCCTTCGCCAAAGAAAAAGGAATTGTCATTTACCAAGTGACTTGCATTTTATTGTCTATTGTATTCGAAGATTCATTCAGGATTTGCAGGGTTGGGCTCGGAGGCCTCTAGGGCTGATGGGATTTGGGGAAGCTGAATCAAAAACAGCGGTTCAGCCTCTGCCTGGCTCTCTCAGCCGTGCTAAGTCTAATTTAATCACCAGGGCGGCCTTGGGGTGGAACATTGGGTTTCCCCCAGAGGGAGGGGAAGGAAGGCCCAGGGGCTTGGCAGGCGCTGGAGAGTGTGTGACCCAGTCGCCTCTGTCCTCTCCCACAGGTGACCCACGGGCTGCGGGCATACGATGGCCCATCTCTACCCGAGGACACAGAGAGCGTCAAGGCGGGCCTGGCCGACTGGAGCTACTCATACCTCTCTGACGACGAGGACCTGCTGGCTGACCACGCGTCTGGAGGTGCGCCCAGGCCCCGCTGCTCCTTCAGAGGGCTCCATGAAGGTCACCCCAAGTGGTGTCTCCAGTGTGGCCCTGTGTGTCCCAAGCCCTGGTCCTGGTGACCCAGCATCCTCCACTTACAATTTGTGTGACCCTGGGCTGGTCCCCACTCTTCTCTGCAGCTCGGGACCATCAGGACTGACGGGGAAGGTGGCCAGCAATGCACAATCAGGATGGTTGCCCGTCCCTCTGCGCCACCTCCCCTGTCCTCACTCAGGGGCCAGCCTGACCTGACCCCTCTGCCCGGGCCATCAGACAGACCGTCGAGTTCCTGGAGTTGGGGCCTGGGTCCACACGCCCTTCTGATGGAAGCTCTAAGCTGTCCCTAGGCACAGGGGAGGGGAGTAACGGTGCTGTGTTAGTGTGACCCATCCCCACCGCGTGCCAGGGCCTACAACAGTGCCCAGAGGTGCTCAACAACTAATCATTGTCGCTGAACAGGTCTCTCTTCTGTTTGCAGATGACCTGGGCAGTGGGGACCTGGGCAGCGGGGACTTCCAGATGGGTAAGTTGCTGAGGGGACCCAGCAGGTCCCTGTTTTGCCCCCCAGGGAAGCCATGGAGACCACCTCTAGGGCTGAGGGCCCGGAGGGCTCCTCGACCTGCCTGTGGTGAGCTGCAGGGAGGAGAGAGTGCTCTCTGACCCGCGGACAGCTGTGGGACTGCTCGGCAAGTCCCTACAAGGTTGGGAGCAACCAGCTTCTGTGTCTGCCTGTGTCACAGGCAGGAGGCTCAGGACAGTGGGCATTAAACGCCAAGTTCTGACGGGCCTAGAAGCCGACTGCCACTCGGCATCCACAGCAGCCTGGGCCTCTCCAGTGCTGGCGTCGCTTTCTCTCGGCTGGCACACCAGGGGCACCTGAATGGGCAGCGCAGGCAGGAGAGCTGGTCTGCCAAGCACCTGGACTTGGACTCCGCCTCGAGCTTGCCCAGGTGTAGGTCTGTCTGTGCAGGGCCGCAGGACTCTGGGAGGCAGGTGTGGCCCAAGAGTAGGAGCATCAGGTGTCATGGACCTGCCACGTCCCAGAGTGTCAAGCCAGGCCTGCCTGCTGAGGCCCTGGTGCAGGCCACCCTGTCTACTCATAACACCGGTGGCCCCTCCCGGGGGACTGGCCGAGGTGACAGCTCTGCCCTCTCTGAGTCCTTGCCGGCTGTCAGGGCAGGAGAGACCAGAGATGGGGAGATGGGGGAACAGCAGCTGGGAGAACCCAAGACCAGGACCCACGCCTTTCCTTGTCAGTGGGGCTGATCTCCAGGCCCGGACCCTGGTGCTGTCGGCTGCCCCCAGGGTGCATCCAGCCAGCCAGGAGGCATCAGTGTCTCCCTGACTCCCAGGGTCTCAGTGCGCCTGCTGCAGGCGCGGGAAGGGCTGCCTGGCCATGACGGGGCGTGCCCGGGCTGTGCCCTTGCCTGGAATCCAGCCCCTGAGATGGCTCCCCCGCTCCCCCGGGGTGGGGGCAGCACCCCTCCCAGATGCCCCCAGCTCTGCTCCACTCCCCAGGAGCCCTCCCATCTCCCCTCCCCTAGTTTCTTTCCATCTGCTAACAGTCCTGTGTCTTTCCTACTCGTCTCTATCTCTCCTCCCTGCCTTGGGCTGTCTGTTTCTGCTCTGTGTCTTGGCTCTCCGCCCTCCTCCCTCTGCTTCTGTCCTCTGCGCCTCTCCTCCTCCACCTTCCTCTTTGTCTTCACCTTGCCGATTCTCTTTCTTCCCCAACTTTCTCTCTTCCTGTCTCTCCATGTCTCTGGTTCTTCTCTGCTGTCTTGGGTCCTTCTCACCTCCCCACTCTGCAGACTGGGCGCCCCTGGGCCGCCCTCCTGGAGCTGGCATGATGGTCCCAGACGAGGAATCTCCTCCGGCCAGGGCCATTGGCCAGGCCAGGCCTAGGAGGTGTGCACTCCCCCTCTCCCCGCCTACCGCCCTCCCCCACAGCTCTCCTTTGCTGTCCTTCCTCCCTCTTCCCTTCTTTCCAACTGCACTTGGCTATGAGCCACCCTGGAGGCTCAGAGGGGGCCAGCCCTGCCCCATCTGGCTCCACAGAGGCTGGGACCCTGGTGTTCAGGCCAGGAGGGGGCAGCTCCCCCTGGGAATAAGACCCTGAAGTCTGGAGGTTGTCTCCACCGCAGGACAGGCTGGTGCTGGGTCCCCTCTAGGGACCTGGAGAGGTCTGGGACTAGAGACACAGCCGGGTGCATGAGGCAGCTCTGTTGAGCAGAGCGCATGCTGGCAGGTGGTGGGGTGCTGCTGGGGCAGGGGTGGATGTTGCAGGACAGTTCTGTTCCTCCCTCCTGTCTAGCTTCTGGCCTCGGGACCTCTCCAAGTAGGGTCAGAAGGAGGCCAGGCAGCCCCTTCTGGCTGCTCAGCACCTTCCGCTCCGGAGATGCTTCCTGAAAGTGACAAGGCCTCACCTGTCCCAACGCCCAGGGCGGCAGCGGAGGCTGGAGGCCCCGGGGTGCTGGCCTGACCTGCCCCTGGCCCAGGAGGAGAGAGGGTGGGGTCAGGCTGCAGGGTCGGGGCCCTTCCCAGGCCTAGTAGAAAGGGGCTTTGTAGAGCTGCGGCCCCCTTCCCCGGGAGCAGTCACATTCCTGGGCAGAGGCCCGGCCTCCTCGCCCGCGCTGGGCCGTGGGCTGAGGCCAGGGCCGGGCAGGGGGGGACTCTCAATGGGCCTCTGTGCGGCTCACAAGAGGCCTCTGTGGCTGAGCTTGTGGCCCCCACACTCTGGCCCACAGACCCCACCCACCCAGCACCCAAGAGCCCGGCCCAACCCAGCCCGGCCCGGCGCTGTGGTTCAGGGCAGGCGTTCATAAGCACCCTCGCCTGGAACAGGAGCCTGCCCCCACATCTGGATCGGCCATCCCGCCGCCTCCTCCCTAGGCTGTCTTAGCCCGAGCCTCAGAGGGAGAGAGTCCTAGCTTGGGGGCCTGTGCACCTCTGGGCCTGACAGAGACTCAAGTGGAAGGTGCTCCCTATGGTCTTCGACTGCCTGTCTGTCATCTTGCTGAGCCCGCTTCTGCCCCAGGACCTTGGCACCTGCTGTTCCTCTGCTGGAATGTTCTCACAGATACCTCTCATGGCTCACTCCCTTCTTTCCAACATCTTTGAAGAGAGGCCGCCCCTGGTCCCCCTGTGGAAAACAGCAGCCTAGGCCACTGCAGCAGGCCTCTCGCCAGCCCTCCTTGTTAGTTACCTGCAGTCCACATATTCCCGCTCTTTTGTCTGTTTCCCTTTCTCCCCCTACTAGAAAGTGGTCTCCCCTGGGAGAGATGTTCTCATTTGCGGAGTTCGCTGCTCTATCTCTCACCCTTCAGACACCACCGGGCATGCTGGAGGCCCTCAGGGTAGACTGACTGGTTAAGGGAATGATTCTATTCCCTGGGATTGTCTTAAAGACCAGAGTTAACAGTCACAGCCCCCGCCACCCCTCGTGCGCTCCAGGGCCCCTCGTAAGCACGTTACATTTACGAATCTCTTTAACCCTTGCGGCAGTCCTCACAGGTTCCCAGTGAGGACATTAGGGCTGGGAGAGGTGAAGTGCTTGCCATGGTCACAGGGCCGTCAGTGGCGGCTTTGTTCCAGAGACTGGGCTTCTAACCACCAGGCAACACGGGCTCCCACACAGTGATAGCGCATAAGTGTGTTGCACGGCCTCGGGCTCAGCACGTTGTACACAGCTAAGACTCCTTTGGCTAGGTGTGCTGGCACACGCCTGTAATCCCAATACTTGGGAGGCCGAGACAGGAGGATTGCAGGTTTGAGGACAGCCTCGGCAAATTAGTGAGACTCTCAGCAACCTAGTGAGACCTCGTTTCAAAATAAAAATGAAATAGGGCTGGAGGTATAGCTTGGAGGTTGAATGCCTCTGAGTTCAATCCTTAGTAACACACACACACACACACACACACACACACGACTCCTTTGTAACTCAGAACAACTTGATATTTATCATTTATACTGCAATTTACAAGTATGATATTTAATGCATAAAAATATCTCATACATAATAGGTGCTCAAGAAATGCTTGTGTGTGTGTGTGTGTGTGTGTGTGTGTGTGCGTGTGTGTGCGCGCGCGTGCACGGGCACGCATGCACACGTGCATACACATACACCAATTTGTACCATACATGGTAGGGTTTATTTCACCAATTTTTATCTAACATTTACTGTGTGCCAGTAATGTGTGCATGTGGGACTGTTACTCATTTGCTACTCAATTTAACTTATATTTGTAACACATGAGCTCAGGAACATTGTCAAATTTAATGACTACAAAATGTCTTGTATATATAGTAGGCCTTAAGAAACAATGGTTGTAGCCAGGTGTGGTGACACGCTCCTGTAATCCCAGTACTTGTGAAGCTGAAGATGGGAAGATCACAAGTTTGAAGCCAGCCTCAGCATCTTAGCAAGACCCTCAGCAACTTAGCAAGACCCTGTTTCAAAATGAAAAAATAAGCCAGGCATGGCAGTGCACATCAATATCTGCGGTTCTAAGCCAGCCTCAGCAACTTAGCAAGACCCTTAACAATTTAGTGAGACTCTGTTTTAAAATAAAAAGGGCTGGGGGGGGTCTCTCAAAGGTAGAATACCCCTGAGTTAATTACAAGTACCAAAAGAAAAAGAAAAAAGCCAATGGTTTTTGTTGTTATTGTTTTTTGTGGTACTGGCGATTTAACCCAGCGGCATTCTACTTCTGAGCTACTTCCCCAGCCCTGTTTTATTTTTTATTTTGAAACAGAGTCTCACTAAGTTGCAGAGGGCCTCACTAGGTTGCTAAGGCTGGCCACGAATCTGAGATCTTCCTGTTTCAGCCTCCCAAGTACTGGGATTACAAGTGTGCACCACCACACCCAGCCAGAAACAAAGGTTTGTGTGTGTGTTTATACCATGACTTTATCCAGCCACCACCTAGGAGGCACCTGCTGTGGCCGGTCACTGGTGAGCACTGGGGCTCGGTGCTGGGTGAAATCTGGGGTGCTCCTAGTCTGGTGGTGGGAAGAGGAAGATGGCCACCACTCCCGATTCCCAAGCGCTTACTCTGTGCAAGGACTGCATCTGAGCACAGGGAGAGGTGTGCGTGAGCACATAAGTATCAGTTACTCCCTGGGGTACACCAGCGAGGTAAATGCAATGACACCCCCATTAACTAAAACAGAGGAGAGGGCGATCAGTGCCTGGGGTATGATTGACTTAGAACCACCATTATAGCCAGGTGTGGTGGTGCATGCCTTTAATCTCAGACTAGGGAGGCTGAGGCAAGAAGATTGCAAGTTCAAGGCCAACCTGGACAAGTTAGACCCTCTCTCTCAAGATAAAAAGGGCTAGGACATAGCTCAGTGGCAGAGCACCCCTGGGTTCAATCCCCAGTACCAAAAAAAAAGAGAACCATGATTGCTACTGCTACTGTATTGCTCTGTGGGTGGAAGTCTGTCTGCTGGGGGAAGCGGAGGCGGTGGAGGCTCAGAACCCACGCAGTCCAGGCTGTCTTCTTGGCGGAGGTGATGGCTGAGCAGGCACTGGCCAGGGAAGGTGGGAAGCAGTCCTGGTCACACACAGTGAGTCCCTGCGCCAGGCCAGCTCCTCTGAGCCCCGGGGTCTCCTCTCCTGCACCTTCGCTTGGTTGCTGGCCAGGCCGTTCTCCCTGCTAGGGGAAGCCCTCACTCAAGTTGGGGCCTCAGCTTTGAGCCCTGCCGGGCCACTGTCCAGGTGTTCCCTTGGGATCCTGGGCCTGGCTGTGGGCACACAGGTGTGTGGGGCCACTCCGTTTCCACCCGTCCCGGCTGCCCACGGCCACTGGCCTCACGGTGACACCCTCCCCTCTTTTGCAGTGTATTTCCGGGCCCTGGTAAATTTCACTCACTCCATCGAGTACAGCCCTCGGCTGGAGGACGCAGGCTCCAGGGAGTTCCGGGAGGTGTCTGAGGCTGTGGTGGACAAGGTGAGATGACCGGGTTTGGGGAGTCCCCCGGCACGGCGGGGCAGGATGGCGGGGGAAGGAATCCGGGCTGATGGTAATGTGTCCCTCCTCAGCTGGAGTCGGAGTACCTGAAGATTCCTGGAGACCAGGTTGTCAGTGTGGTGTTCATCAAGTGAGAAGGGTCCCTCGGGGGCTGGCAAGGGACAGGGAGGGGCCAGCAAGGAGGGGAAAGAAGCCCGGGCATGAAAGGCCCGATGGGGTGGAATACCATTGGCAAAAATGCAGGAGTTGGCGGGAGGGTAGTTGGGGCGTTAAATGGCCCTGCTTTGGGCACAGGCTGTCCAGAAAGAGGGCCTGAGCTTCGGCAGGGGCCGAATGGGGGAGCTGAGCAAACAGGCATCTTTCTCCCCTGCTCCCTGCCCATCCCACCCCTAGGGAGCTGGATGGCTGGGTCTTCGTGGAGCTGGACGTGGGCTCTGAAGGCAATGCAGATGGGGCCCAGATTCAGGAGGTGCTGCACATGGTCATCTCCAGGGGCTCCATTGGCTCCTACACCACCTCCCCCCAGGGATTCCAGTTCCGACGCCTGGGCACAGGTGAGCCTATCCTGGGGCCTGGGTCACCTGCTCGGGTTTCTTGGGTTCATGTGAGTCCCCTTTTGGTGTCTCCACCATGGGTTCTCGTAGCTTGGGCTTGCACACCACTAGGTACAGGGAACTCACTACCTCCTGAGGCCGCCCCACCCATGTTTATGCAGTCTTGCCTTGGGTGAAGCACAAACTGCTTCCTCTACCATGTACCCCTCAGACCCAATTTCTGCTTTCCATTTAGACCTCCACACACTGACAACAGGTAACAATCCCCTTCTTCATACAGTACTTGCAAGTCCAAAGGATTCACATTCAGCGATAAGCAGCAATTCGCCGGGCATGGTGGCACATGTCTGTAATCCCAGTACTTGGGAGGCAGAGACAGGAGAATAGCAGGATGGAGGCCAGCCTCAGCAACTTAGTGAGACTGCGTTTCAAAATAAAATAGGGCTGAGGATGTAGCTTAGAGGTAGAGCACCCCTGGGTTCAATCCCAAAACACACACAAAGCAGTGATTGTTTCCTGAGTGCCAAGTGTCTGTGCGGCCCTCCTCTGAGACCTTTATATCCAGCCTCCTCGTTGGGCCTCCTGGCAATCCTAAGAAGTAGATCACATTCCTCTTGTGTCCAAGATGAGGGAACTGAGGCCCAGGAAGAAAGAGTGGCTCATCCACGTCCACACAGGCAGACAGTGAGAAAAGAGGAAGCAAACCAAGCCCCGCCCGCAACCTGTGATGAGATGAAGGAGAAGCCGAGGCTCGGAGAGAGCAGGAGACTGGCCCGGCCACACAGTTGTTGATGCAGAGGCCCGGCCCTTGTGCTCAGGGGCCTCTGTTCTGACCCTGAGCCTTTTCTCCTCTGGCCAGGTCTGGCTCATTCCTTGCAGGCTGTGGTTCTTGGGCCTGTCTCTCTGGGACATCTCCATTGCCTCTCTGGGAAGGCTCTGACATGTCACCCTTTCTGACTCTGTGAAACCCAGAGTGGAACAAACTCCATCCCTACTGTGGGATAGCCCTACCAGGGGGGAAAAAAATAGTGACCATCACCTCCCTTGTGCTATACATAAAGCCTCTGTTAATGCATCCAACCCTCAGCCTGCCTTGTTGGCATCCCCTGGCCTGGTCTCTAGGTCACTGGGCCTAGCCCTCTCCTCCCACTGGACTGGGGATGGTGGGACAGCTGGCCCCGCTCCACCCTGCCCCGCCCCGCAGCCCTCAGTTCCCTGTCCCAGCCTGGAACAGCTGCTGACCACACCTTCCTTTCCAGCACAGACCCCCCCACCTCCCTTGGCCGCTGTGGGGGTCGCAGTGACACCAGGTGAGGGTGTGAGCCCGGCTGAGGTCCAGGGTGCGCCTAGGGAATTTAATGTATGAGGGAAAGACAGAGGCCGGGCGCTGGCACAGCCTGCCTTCTCCCTCTTCCTTGGTCCCCGCTGGGCCGGGCTGTGGCCTGTGTGCGTGTGACTTGGTGGCTGCATGGGCGTGGCATGTCACCTGTGTGAAGCTCTGTGTCGGGGGTGGGCAAGGCCACTGCCGTGCGTCCTACACCTGACGTGTGCCGTGGCTGTGGCCGCCGTGTGCTCCCCGCCCTCGCCGCGCCTGCCACACTCACCACTGTGCATTGCCCGGGCTGCCCTGCACCCCACCCCCCAGCAGTCTGCGCGCCTGACCCCCTGCACCCCTACAGTGCCGCAGTTCCCCCGGGCCTGCACCGAGGCCGAGTTCGCCTGCCACAGCCACAACGAGTGTGTGGCCCTGGAGTATCGCTGTGACCGGCGGCCCGACTGCAGAGATATGTCTGACGAGCTGGACTGTGGTGAGGGGCTGTCTGGGGACACAGGTGGCCTGTGGCGGGCCAGGGTCCTGTGCCTGGGTCTCAGGGTCACTCAGGGTTTGTGAGGATTCAGTGCCGGCACAGGGGTCTGAGTGAGGTGGGCGGGGACATAGGAAGGTGATAGCAGTCGGCTGGGGGTGCCAGGTGTGGCGGGGAGGGTCTGGGGACAGGTGGTGAGTAGCCACCCCCCACTGCCAAAGCTCACTCACAGGACTCTGTCCGCAGAGGAGTCTGTCCCGGAGTTTGTCTCCCTGCCACCCGTGACGGTGAAGACGCCGCCGCCTTTGCCACCCTGGCCCGAGACAACTACCACGCTGCAGGCGCCACTCGCCCACGTGCCCCAGGTTCTGCTGCCCGGCACAGGCAAGCTCCCGCCCTGTGGGCCCCACGAGGCCACATGTCACAGCGGGCACTGCATCCCCAAAGACTACCTCTGTGATGGGCAGGAGGACTGCACGGATGGCAGTGACGAGCTGGACTGCGGTGAGTGGCCACCGGGGTGGAGGGTGCTGGTGTCGGGGCGCTGCCTGGGCTGGGGGGCATCTGCTGAACCCAGCCTGCTGCACACACACAGGGCCGTCTCCGCCCTGCGAGCCCAACGAGTTCCCCTGCAGAAACGGACACTGCGCCCTCAAGCTGTGGCGCTGTGATGGTGACTTCGACTGCGAGGACCGTAGTGATGAGGCCAACTGCCGTGAGTGTCCCAGGTCCACCTGCTGCCGCCCCCCACCTCAGCCCTTCTCAGCCAGTGTGCCTCCCTCCCTGGCTCAGTGGGGATGGCGCTGGGATAAACCAGAGCTGAGGGCTCCTGGCTCTGAACGCCCTTGTAGCAGCTACTGGCTAGCCGGTCTGCAGCTCACGTCCCTCCTCTGCGTTGCTTCATATTTTTGTTTCCGTTAGTCTTTTCCTTGTCACTGTGCTCGTGTGAGGGTCAGATGAATGGCTAAGAATGCTCGATACGCCGGGGTCCCTTAACAATGGCATCCTTGGTGCGTGTGTGAGTCAAAGCCTCACCCTATGGGCTGTGCGAGTCCATTGTGTGTGGCTGTAACAAATTTCCTGAGACTGGGTGCTTAATAAGCAGTAGCAGTTTACTTGGCTCACAGAACTGGAAGCTGGGAAGTCCCGTTTTGCTGTGTTCTAACATGGGGGAAGGCATCACATCAGCAAGAGAATGGGGGGGTCAGACCATCCTTTTTATTAGGGACTCACTTCTACAACAGCAGCATTAACCCACACAGGGGACAGAGCCCTCAGGACATGAGCACCTCTTAAAAGCCCGCCTCCCGACACTGTTGCATTAGGGCTGTTGCCAACACATGATCATTGAGGGACATTCAAACCACAGGACAGGCTAGAGGTGTTGCACCTTCTGGTTCTGAGTTATGTGTCCCTCCATCTCCCCAGCTCTTCATTCATCTGTCAGTCTATCTAATCAACCATTCGACCATCTGCCCATCTGTTCATCCATTGTCTATCTACGCAGCTACTTTATCCAGCATCCTCCCGTCCGTCCATCTGTCTGTCCATCCATTCAACCATCGCTGTCCCTCTTCCCAGCCCCCTATCTCCATCCAACATCTCTTCTTCCTTCCCACACAACCGTTCATTTGGTGTGCACCTGTCCATCTTGTCACTGCTTGGGACATTGTTGACACTGTGACAGTTTAGGCGAGGGAGGCTGGGGAGTCAGGGACCACATCAGGCAGCGTCTTGAAGCCCAGGGCCCGTCACTGTGGAGCTGGGACAGTCTTCAAGCCATTCCTCTGTGGTCCTGGGTCATGCCTCTGGGTGCGTGTCAACATTCCTACTGTCCCCTGGTCAGGCTTCTGCCTTCTGATACCTCCCCTTCTCCTCAGCAGTCACTGGGGAAAGGACTGGTGGCATTTGGTGAAACCCTTTCTGTGTCTCTAAACTTGCCTGACAACACGAGCCCTGCAGGAGAGAGAAAGTAATGGGGGAGCTTTAGAGGAAAAGCCCTTCTCAGTGGCCGCTGTGCGGAGGGTCGGGGAAGGCCATGTCCTTGTTGTCTGACGGAGCGCAGAGCAAGGATGTGAGGCTGCGTGGCCTGGGAACAGAAGCCCCTGAGCTGTGTGGTGGATGGCAAGCTCCCAGCTCCCCTAGGCTCCTCCTCAGGATGCATGGCTTCCACTCCTCCACCTTGTCCATCCCCGTCTCTCTCAAGCTCAATCCCCCTGAGGGAGGACATTGGTCACAGCGACTCGAGATCCTTGCAGGGGCCCAATTGATAGATGGCTGCCTCTGGTCAGGTGCCACCCCTGGGCCAGGCAGTGGGGTAGAGAGTGTGGAGCACCACAGGGAGACCCAGCTATGGCAGGTCCCTTGTGAGGCCTGTCCAGTAGAGAGAAGAGGACAGGGTCACCTGTGTCTAGGTACCCAGCGCCTTGGGCTGTGCCTTCAACAGGGGTCTAGTCCATTCAGGATGGTAATTCTGTGACTAAGGGTGGTTAAATGTATGAGCATCCGTGTATCAGTCTGTATTTCATGACTATAACGAAGTACCTGAGGCAGGCTGACTTCCTAAGGAGGTTTTTTAGCTCATGGTTTAGGAGGCCGGAAGTCCAAAGAGCATGTAGCAGACTCTGGTGAGGGCTCCCCTGGCTGCATTGCCTGCCAGCAGGTGGCAATGGGAGGATCCTGTGTGGGAGGAAAAGACCAATCCTGAAACAGGAAATCAGAGAGACGCTGGCGTCCCACAGTCCCTCCCTGGGCATGCCCCAGAGAGTTGAGGACCTCTGGTAGGTCCCCCTCTTAAAGGTCCCGACACCTCCAGTATCCACCCCATGAGCTTTGAAGCACAGACCTCCAAGCCACAGCAGCCTGTGTGACGCTGTGTTTGTGGCTGTGACGTGCCAGGCAGAAGTCTGCTTAGGGGGCTGCAGATGGAGCAAGTGGTAGGGACGGTGACGCAAGGAGACTGATGTCCGTGTCCTGCTGGATGTGACATGAGGGACGGTGTTGGAACAGTGGCAGGGTGGGCCGTGGGGGGCAGGTGGGGAGTGGGGACCTCCCGGTGGACAGCGCCCATTGCCCACACCGCCTGGCTTTGTCCCCAGCTGCCAAGCGCCCTGAGGAAGTGTGCGGGCCCACGCAGTTCCGGTGTGTCTCCACCAACACCTGCATCCCAGCCAGCTTCCACTGTGACGAGGAGAGCGACTGTCCTGACCGCAGTGACGAATTTGGCTGCAGTGAGTGGGGGCTGGCCCACTGGTTTCTCTCCAGCCCACCACCCCCTCACCACCCTCCCGGCTCCCCATAGCGCCCCTCTGCCCCGCAACCCCTCACTCTGGCTCCTGTTTCCCCAGTGCCTCCCCAGGTGGTGACCCCTCCCCAGGAGTCCATCCAGGCCTCGAGGGGCCAGACAGTGACCTTCACCTGCGTGGCCATCGGTGTCCCCACCCCCATCATCAACTGGAGACTCAACTGGGGTCACATCCCCTCTCACCCCAGGTACAACTCCAGGCCTGGTTAGGGGTGGCGGGGGTGTGGAGAGTCTCCTCCAGGGTCCCCGGCCTGACCCACCGCTGTCTTGGGGCCCGCCAGGGTGACGATGACCAGCGAGGATGGCCGCGGCACGCTGATCATCCGAGACGTGAAGGAGGCAGACCAGGGCGCCTACACCTGCGAGGCCATGAACGCACGCGGCATGGTGTTCGGCATTCCCGACGGGGTCCTGGAGCTCATCCCGCAGCGAGGTGCGGCCGTGGCCGGGCGGGCACGAGGGCTGGCTGAGCGGGGCACCCGAGCCTGCCAGGTGTCAGCCACAGCCCCTCCCCTGCCGCCCCACAGGCCCGTGTCCTGATGGACATTTCTACCTGGAGCCCAGCGCCTCCTGCCTGCCCTGCTTCTGCTTCGGGGTCACCAGCGTGTGCCAGAGCAGCCGCCGCTTCCGAGATCTGATCCGGCTGCGCTTTGACCAGCCCAATGACTTCAAGGGTGCGTGGCACGCGGGTGCCGGGGAGGGTGGGCCGTGGGCACCGGGCCCTGGAGGACGCAGAGAGGACAGACCAGGCCCTGGGGCCGGGGAGGGATGCAGGGTTGCCAAAGAAATGCTGCGCCCCACGAGAAGAGCATTTCAGGGGGAAACAAATACTTTTACCATCCATACTGGACACTTTCCTGCTATGAGTCAAGAGGACGGTGGGAGCCAGGTATGGTGGCACACACCTATAATCTCAGTACTTGGGAGACTGAGACAGGAGGATTGCAGGTTCAAGGCCAAGCCTCAGCAATTTAGCAAGGTCTTCAGACCCTGTTTCAAAAATTAAAAAA
>PVLC010029100.1:0-20666 GCA_004027655.1 Graphiurus murinus
CCATATCAGTTCTGGGAGAGGAGAGATGGGCCGTACTCCGCTGGACACACTCCATCACAGCAAACATCCGCGGAGGAAAGATGAGGAACATCTCTGCCAAGTCAGTCCTCGACTATAAAATCCCTCGGTGCTAGTCATGAGTCTTGAAGTAATCCCACACAAGCGTTTCCATCCTCAGCTAATGGGATTTGGAAAAATTAAATCCTTTTCCACTGAGTTAAATTTGAATGTAATGTGATTTGTGATCACCGAGGAACAAAGCAAGACAAGGGCAATTAATTACGTTACGTTTGCGAAGAGTTTGAGTGGGAGTATTTACAATGATTTTAGGGTGTATTGAAATATAAAAATAAAAGCAAGCTGTGTAGGCTGACAGCTGGTTCAAGTTAAATGAAGTCTGACTCAGGGTATTAATTTTTAAATTCTATGCAAACAAACAGGGGTTACACTCTGCATGATTTCATACAGTATCGTGGGGCTAGTATTTTAGACAAACTTTTAGGACCTCGAGCTCCCTGTGTACCTTGATGCCTTGCTTAGCAAGGTGCCGTCTCCTGGGTCTAAGAAAATGATTTAAATATTTGCAGAATCTACCTTTCCTCTCTCCCATGCGATGTGTCTGGGGGACGATATTGGTCCAGGGCAATATGATGGCAGATATGAACACTAGACACACGGTTTGTAAGGATGAATGGATCGATACGTTTCCTGCACTTGTTAATACCTAAGGTTTTATTCTTTTTCTAACATTCAGGAAGACCTTTGAGCAATCACACAACTAAGGCCAGGTAAGAACTACAACTAGGAGATTTAGAGAAAGCTCAGAACAAGGTCCCAAAGGAGAACCAAGGAAATTAAGAGTGAAGCTAATCACTCAAGGAGAGATCCAGACTCACCTGACATTGTTATGTTACATCCAGATTCACATTTCATTTCATTTTATTTTGGGGGGTACTGGGACTTGAACTCAGGGGCCGCCTACCTCTGAGCTACACTCAGCCCTATTTTATTTTTATTTTGAAACAAGATCTCACTAGGTTGATAAGAGTCTCACTCCACATTCTGAAGTTCTCGTTGAACCTGCGACCCTCCTGTCTCAATCTCCCAAATACTGGGATTACAGGCGGGCTCCACCACACTGGCTTAAAATAACATGTTAAAATCCACATTGGATAGCCGGGCGTGGTGGCGCACGCTTGTAATCCCAGCATTCGGGAGGCTGAGACCGGAGGATCCGGATTCGCGACCAGCCTCAGCTACCTAGTGAGGCACTCGCAACTTAGTGAGACCCTGTTTCAAAATAAAGAATAAAAATAGGGCTGGGGGTGTAGCTCGGAGGTAGAATGCCCCTGAGTTCAATTCCCAGTACCGCAAAAAATAAATAAATAAATAATAAATAAATAAATAAATAAAATAAAATAAAATCCACATTGGAATACAAATCACCCAAACTGGAATGCAGTGGACGTATCATGGTGGGAAATTACAAGTTCTCACCTCCTCTTCTCGTCCTTGAGATATTTTAAGTGCAGCCCGATGCCTTGTATCCATCAGCTCTCGCAAGGCCATAATAATCTAAAGATCTGACCACGTAATCCAGGGGGAGGAAGACATTTGCTCATAGTTTTCCTTGGAGAATATTGGGGTTCAGTCCATGTGAGGCTGGGGACCTTGGATTGCAGGGCATGGCTGCAGGAGGCGGAGAGAGGAAAAGCACATGGGCTGTGCTCATATCACGGAGGCCAGAATCGAGAGACTGAGCAAGGGGACGAGGAGCATATGTATAACCCGCAAGGCTGCACCCCAGGACCCACCAGCATCAGCCATGTTCTACTACCCAGATACGTCTGTGATAATGGATTTGCCCGCTGCTGAGATTACAACCCTCACGACTTAATCCCGTCAACTGTAAACACGCATTTACGCGCTCTTGAAGGGCCGTTCTATGTCTAAGCATGCCATGCCAGGAAGGGTAGTCTGTCCCCGCGTGCCTGGCCCGCCTGGGTCGGCAGAGGGCAGAGCCTGGAGGCCACCAGTCTGGTGGGAGTGGCTTCCCCGCGCTGGGCTTCCCTAGGCATGAGTCATCTTGTTCTCCGAGCTTCAGGTCCTTTATGGACATGGTCATCACCGTAACTTAGGGCCGGAGGAAACAGAGGACTCTGACCAGGGGCGTTCCCCGCAGGACAGGGTACTGCTCAGGGGCCACTGCCTGCAGCCTGGACTGCAGCTGGCAGGATTTACACATGAAGTCTAATATTCCAAGAGGAAGATAAAAGTAAATATGGAAGAACAAACCACTATTAAAAAACACCACCTTCCAGGCTGAGGTGGGAAAGGACGGAGGCCAGCATGGGTGGACAGACACCACACTCCCGGCTCTCGTGGGAAGGGAGCTGCTGAGAATCTCGCAGAGCTGTGTGGAACTCAGTGGGACAGGGCCCGGGGACCAGCTCGGGTCACTCCAGGAGGAGCCGAGGTTCCCAGGGAGAGGAGGAGAGCAGGAAGCAGGATAGAGAGCCTGGGGGTGTCCGAGGACTCGGCCTCCAGTGGACGAGCAGAGAAAAGGCCCACACCACTACACCACACCACACACAAGCACAGAGCACACACACTCATATGGGACACAGCATGGGCACACACGCACACACACACACATTTCCATACTTACACACGTGCCACACACACACACATTCCCACACTTACACACACACCACATTCTCATGCTTACACACATGCCACACACATTCCCACACTTGCACACGTATTGCACAATGCCACACCCTCCCCCTACATCTCACACATGACACACACACACTTCCATACACACCCCCTCCTGAGCACACTGGAGAAGGACAAGCAGACAAGAGGTCGATTCCAGGAGAGGACGGCGCCCCCCACCCTGAGCCAAGACCGCTGCTGGCCAGACACTGCCCGGATGTCCCTAGAGGAAGGTTGGGGCGACTCGGCCACAGCAGGGAGGAAACAGGATGAGCTGAGTGACCTCGTGCCGCTGAGGAGGACTCGGGGTCTAGTGACCTCGGCCACACCGCCATGTGGGCCCTCCTTCCTCCCCCACGCGCCCCAGGCCTCCAGCAGCCAGCAGTCCTCCTTGGCAACAAGGTCAGTGCCAGTCTCAGGAGGGAGAGGGTGCGCAGTCTACCTCGGGTGCACCGGCAGCCTGTACGCAGGGCCACCTGTCTGCATGGCGGTTTGGCATCTCAGCAAACACCAAGGAGAAGAGGCAATGGTGGTCCTGCACAGTCGCAGCCCCGTCTGTTTCCCCTTCGTCCTCAGAAACAAGGCCAGGTGCAGCACACGCGCAGAGCCGGGGTGTGGGCAGCGACCTTACTGTGAAGCCCGCACAGTGCCACAGGGTGGCTGACGCTGGAGAAACAAGGCCTTGCTGCCTCTGCTCCCTAGTCCCTGGGGAGTTTGGCTTGTTTCCTCTGAGCAAATGGCCACGTGGAAATCAAGGGGGCGTCAACTTAGAAGAGACTTCAGGAAGAACCTGCACACCACCTGCGGGCCCAGGAGGGCGACAGAGCATCCTGGGCCTCAGCCGGCACGCCTCCCAGTCCCTTCAGCTCAGCCCACCATGCTCCCTTTATTTTTACCATTTCTATTAGCAACGGGCAGCTGGCGGCACGGATGGATTCATCCGCCTGCGTTTGGGAGGAGTTTCTGCCACCAGTGCTCAGCCTATACTTGGTGGGGATTTAATATTTTTCATTTAAGATGCTCAAGAGTTGTTTGGATTATAAAAATGTAATATTCCAAATCTATTTGAAGATTGTATAATATGACCTATAATATACAGGATATGAGCTTGGACAAGGCCGCAAAGTTGTAACCTTAAATATTCAAGCCTTTTTAAAAGAGTCCAGGGTTTCCCCTCATGTATACATCATGATTCTTAGCTCTTAAAAAAATCATTCTGCAAAGGAAGATAGAAAATAGAAGGTGGAAAGGAAGAAAGTATCCCTTCAGGATTTGGAATTAAGCTTTGGAGGATGTGACATAGCAGAAAAGTCATCGAAGTTCCTGGAAAACAGCTACTTCATAAACAATACTAACAAGAACAAGATAAAACTGGCTAACTCCCTGGGGTGGCCCTAGCGATTAGAACTTCTGCATGTGAGCCCAAAGGCAGTGCCCAGCAGAGCGTAGGTGCCCGGCCAGTGACAGGATTTGTTAAGCACTTTTCTTAGAAGTTGCGGGTTGCAAAGATTGAGATGCAGGTGATTACCAGGCATAACTGGTAAGCAAACCATTACGCACAGCCGGGTGTGGTGGCACACGCTTGTAATCCCAGCATTTGGGAGGCTGAGACCAGAGGATCTGGGTTCTCTGCCAGCCTCAGCTACCTAGTGAGGCACTCCACAACTTAGTGAGACCCAGTTTCAAAATAAAGAATAAAAAATAGGACTAGGGGTATAGCTCAGAGGTAGAATGCCCCTGAGTTCAATCCCCAGTACTAAAAAAAAACCAAAAAACCATCATGCATGAAAAATAAAGCCCGAGTTGGGGCAGAAACCGTGCTCAACAGACAATCCATGCAGACTGATCTGGCTCGATGGGGCAATGAAAAGGTGGTTGTTCCCAACCACCTGCAACGAGTTAGGTAGAGGAGCCATCAAAGCAAACACTCAGAGGAAAGAACAAGGAGCAGCTTTGCCAAGTCAGTCCTCAATCCTAAAACCCCTCAGTGCTGTGGCGTTTGCTGTGGCCCAGCGGCCCTGGCATGCCGTGTTCTGTCCCGTAGTTAGCCCAGCATGTGAACAGGCCCATGGTCACCCCGGCGCAGGCTTCTCACCTTGAACAGCAGAAGCTCTACCCTGTGACCAGCTCGCTCTGCCCTCAGAATGTGCTGCACATTGGCAGAGCCAATCAGAAACCCCATGCCAACCCCAAATCCAGGAAAACTAGAATATGAAATCTCAAGACAGGAATGAAAATACCAACCAAGGGCATCTTAAAGGAGCCGTCCCAGCCTGGCATGGTGCCCAGTACTTGGGAGGCTGAGGCAGGAGGATTGAAGGTTCGCAGCCAGCCTCAGCAACTTAGTGAGGCCCTCCACAACTTGCTGAGACTGTGTTTCAAAATAAAAACATACTAATAAGATAGGGCTGGCAGTATAGCTCAGAGGTAGAATGGCCATGGGTTCAATCCCCAGTACCTCAAGAAAAAGACTGCCCATTCATTCAATCACAGCTTGAACACCATAACACATCTCAAATGAAAAGCTAAAGACAGTTGCATTTTCCCCTGAGAGTTCCATTTATTTACAACTACTAAGCAAAGATAGACAAAATGGTCTGGTTACTATCTGTATCACCCCATTACTGGATGTACATACAATCAGAGCAAGCCCGTAACTACAGTGTTGGTTAGAAGGTTCTTGCCAAAATGCCTTGAGAAACACTGGCTTTCAGTGCCTAAACTTATTTCTAACTTATTAGAATAAAAGACTCCCTGTCTTCTTAAAGCTCAGGGACTGAACTCATGTATGACCATGAGCTGCCAGCCCACCTGGAGCAGAAGATTCCAGCCTGGGGTCCTCCTAACACAGCAGAGAGAGACCTCATATCCTCCTGACACAGCAGAGAGAGGCTGGAGATCCTCCTCGCACAGATGCAAGAGGCTGGAGATCTTCCTGATACAGCAGAGAGAGAGAGAGGCCAGAGATCCTTGAGACTCACCAGAGGGAGGCCAGAAATCCTCCTGACACAGCATAGAGTCCACACATCCTCCTAACAGCACAGAGAGGCCAGGGATCCTCCTGACACAGCAGAGAGAGGCCAGAGATCTTTGTGACACAGCAGAGGGAGGCCAGAGATCTACCTGACACAGCCAAGTGGCTGCACATCCTCCTGACACAACAGAGAGAATGCACATCCTCCTGACAGAGCAGAGAGAGGCCAGAGATCCTTGTGACACAGGAGAGGGAGGCCAGAGATCAATATGACACAGCAGAGGGAGGCCAGAGATCTACCTGACACAGCCAAGTGGCTGCACATCTGCCTGACAGCAGAGACTGCACATCCTCCTGACACAACAGAGAGACTGCACATCCTCCTGACAGAGCAGAGAGAGGCCAGAGATCCTTGTGCCACAGGAAAGGGAGGCCAGAGATCCTTGTGCCACAGAAGAGGGAGGCCAGAGATCCTGTGGACACAGCATAGAGGCTGCACATCCTCCTAACACAGCACAGAGAGGCCAGAGATCTTCCTGACACAGCAGACAGAGGCCAGGGTTCCTCCTAACAAGATCTTCCACACGCTCATTTCACACGGATACTCAGTTTTTATCACAGGCAATAAGCACTGTCAGTTGTCCATTTTGACAAATGGAACACTAGAAAGACGCATTCTCGAGGTTTGGAATTGGGTGCCGTTAATAGCTGTACCGCTTCAGCGAGCATTCTGAAGTTGGACTGAGGTTGGGTGAAGTCGTGAGCCCTTGTCAGGTGTTGCTGATCTTGTATCTACCTCTGCGAGCTTGCTGGCTGCCCGACCCGTGAAGGGCTTTCTGAGGAGGTGTGCTGTGGCACCGGCGAAATGATTCTTCATACTGTGTAATGAAAAGTGTGAGCCGGGCGTGGTGGCACACGCTTGTAATCCCAGCATTCGGGAGGCTGAGACCGGAGGATCTGAGTTCTCGGCCAGCCTCAGCTACCTAGTGAGGCACTCCGCAACTTAGTGAGACCCTGTTTCAAAATAAAGAATAAAAAATAGGGCTGGGGGTGTAGCTCGAAGGTAGAACACCCCTGAGTTCAACCCCCAGTACCGCAAAAAAAAGAAAAGTGTGAACAGCTGGAAATTCGGCAGCACACAGTCAGCCAGCAGTTCCCGGTGCCTGGCTGTGCTGCCGTAGAGTGGCGGGGGCCGGGGTGGACTCCGGGTTTCACACAGTGCCCCCACCGGCCACGCTAGCGCCCTTCCTCCTCTCCCACACTCTCAAGCAGCCTCTGCCATTTCTTACTTACAAATTCCTTTAGTCTTGGCGTGACCAGGAGCGCCTCACACCTCCTACTCACGGAAGGTCCCATGTATCTCGAAGGGCCACCAGTGTCCCCCCGGAGTGACCTCAACTTCCTGTTAGTTTAATTAGCCTCGGATGGCTTTGCCATCCAAGTTCCTTTTTTCCTTCATTAATTATCCAATAATGTCACCTGAAGCAACGGGTTTCCCCAGACAAAGCTTTCCACACTGAACATCTGTGGGTTTTTTAAGTTTATTTTTAACATCTGAGGTTGTTAAGCAGTGGCGCTCTCTGTCTCTCTGTCTCTATCTCTGCTCTCTCATTTGCAGAACAAGGTACTTACTTATCTTTAACCAGGAATCCCAGAGGACTCTTCTCGGCTCTTAGAAGCACAGAGAGGGAAATCTCTCCTCCTTAGAGTTGTACAAAGGCCTCTTTCAGAGGATTTTCAGTCTCTTGGTTCTGAGCACAAAATTCTGGGCTTTTGTTCATGGCAATCAGAAGAAATATTTCTGCACGTGTTGGAGATTATCATCAAAGATCTCAAATATTATTTTTATTTTAATAATCAAAATATATAAAAATATATAAGTCCACAAAGCCCTCCACAGTGAGGTTCTGTGGGTAGAATAACCTCTCCCAGGCCCTGACCTGTGAGGGATGGGATCCTCTTGGGAAAACTGGGTCTATCTTGTCTGCATTCTGTTCTCAGAAATTTCCTGACACAGAATTGACAAAGTTTTGGGGGTATTTTTGGCAAAAGTCTGTTTTCCTAAGCAAAGTTCTGATTTAGGGGTCCAAAGGGGAGCCACCTTGCTGCAACCTCTCTTTGTTGGGAAGTTCGTTGGTCCTTTCTGTTGCTGTTCTGTTTTTACACCTGGCAGAAATATCTGTACTTGACAGTATTTCACCATCAGCCTCTTGGGATGGGAAATAAACCACACATTTTCTTTCTGCAGGAAGATGCCCAGATTCTGGGGATTTTTAACATGTTTGGCTTTGTTCTTTGATAGCTTGTTGACCAGGCTTTAAGAGACACAAGAAGGTAATCATACAACAAACAAAAAATTTGCAGTTATATAAATTCAGAATGAAAATCTGTGTGGACCACAGACAAACTACATGGTGGGTATTGATCCTGGCCGCCCTTTAAATACATGAGCTCTTTTCAGGCTTTTTAGATGATGTTTACACATGGCCGGACCCCCACCCACAAATCTACCTAAAATACTGACAATCAAGAGCCCCCTGACCAGAGCCAAGAGTATTCAAATAAATGACAGCCCCTCTGATGAATCAGCTTCCCCAAATGAGAGCCAGATGTCCCGCAGGTGACCTGCAGGAATCTACAATTCCCCGATTCCCATAAATAATAGGAAAACCTGTCAGGAGGAATAAGCAAAGATAGATCACTCCCTGGCCTTTCAGCATTCCTGCTTTTTTAACTCTTTGTCAACTAAAACCCCCCTGGCTTTTATACAGAAATAAAAGTAGCTCCAGTTGGTGACGGGTGGCACCATCTGGTTGGCGATCTCCTGCGGTACGTGAATGTAGCTCTCAGACGGGCTTTGAGAACGTCTCCACGTGCTGTGGAGAGCGCGGGGTTTGGGGTGGGAGCGGTGCCGTCCCACTGCTCACCCCACAGGCAGGAAGCACAGGCCCTGGCCTCAACCTGGGTGCCGAGGCTTCAGGGTTTCCTTCCTGCACCTCTGCTCCCAGGGGCTTCTCCCAATTCTCTTTGGACCCCTTCTCCGATGCTCAGCCTGGCGTAGCACCGGCTTCCCTCTCCCTGACACTTAATCCCTTATCTCTCCTTGGTCTCCAGTAATTTAGCTTCATTCCTCGGCCTGAAGTTTGCCTGGGTGTGTCTTGCTATTTTATCGAGTCTGACCAATTTCCCCGTCCGAATGGATTGTTTAAACCTTGCACATTTTTCTTTTGAAATCAGCACTTACTGAGAACAGAGAATTCTGAGAGGAAAACAAAAATAAGTGTGAACTCTGGATGCTCACAGAGCAAGAGCAAGTTTTTAGGGGTCTTATTACATTTCGTATATTATTATTATTTATATATCTTTATTGAGCTGTAACTGATATCCAGTAAACTACACACATTTACGACGTACAGTTTGATAAGCTTCATGTTAGTTTATAGCATCTTTATTGCGGTATAATTACCTCCCAATAAACGACTTGCTTCCAAAGCTTGGCGAGCTTGTCTCGGGCATACACCCATACCTCTTTCTAATTTTTCCTCCTTATCTCTCCTCCCTCTACCCCAGCCGACCACCGTAGCTGCAGGTCGGCTTGCATTTTCTGGAAGTATATACTAACGGGCTACACAGAGGCTCTGAGACTACTTACCCCTTATGTGGCCCTCAGCATGGCTGGCAGGTGAGCTAAGCTTCCTCTTAGCTTCTTCCCTCCCTCTCTGCTCTCTTTTCCTTCCTTTTGTACATTTGGATGAACACTTTTTAGGGTCCGTTTCCCTCACACGTGCCCTGACCTCTGCCCTTTGCTCCTTTGTGCAGAGGTGCTCCAGGGCTAGAGACGGCTTCATCACACAGAGGCCGACAGGGGGGCAGGGGCCTCCAGGGCCCTCCCGCGAGCTGAGTTTGGTCGTACATCTTACTTCTGCTGGTGTCATGAGCCCCATAACCTGTTTTTGTGAAACAACTCTGCTTTCAAGAAGTGTTATGAAATGAGAGGGCTCTGGCCGAGTCACCCCGCAGGCTGTGAGCGTCCGGGTGGACAGGGCTGTCATTCCCCTTGCGTGTGTTCCCAGGAGGGAACTTCGGGTGCATAAGGCAGTAGATGCTTATCGTTTAAGCCACTGCCGAGCTCTTGGGAGGGGTGCTTCCCCTCGGCTGTGCAGCCCTCTCTCCTTCCCTTCTTCTCTGCAGGCACATGCACACACACATGCACACGCACACGCATGCACACGCTCAGGCCTCTCCACACTCGGCACTGTCAGACCTCTGCCCACGCTCGGTGTGCTGCGCCCATCGGTCTGATCTAGGTCTTCACACTGGTCCTGCAGGCGGGGGACTTCGGCTGAGAGTTCTCGGGTGTTTGCCTCTAGTGCTAAGGCCCTGAGCCATGCCTGGCCTGGTGGAATTGGTGGGGAAGTCTGCTCTCGCTCTCACCCTCCCGCCCCAGGGAGGAGCGGTTGGCCTCCCCTCTGGGTACACTTAAGGCTTCTTCAGCAGTTTGATTGTGGAGACCTTGGTAAGCGTTTTGGCCTCTCCCTGCATGTGTGGGTGTGTGTGCATGTGTGTGTCTGTGAGTGTGTGTGTGCATGTGTCTGTGTGTGTGTGTGCATGTGTGTGCATGTGCGTGTGTGGTTTCCTCTCTTGTGATTTTCTGAGCTTCCTGGGTCTGTTGACAGAATTCTCATCACTTGGAAGTGATCTTGGCCACCACTTTCTGACCCTCTCCCCATCTCTGTCCACTGCTCCGGACACCTAGGGACTTGGTGCCACTGAGGCTGCACTTTCCTGGTCTTAACACCCTCTGGGCGACGTTTGGGATTTATTCCCCTGCTGTTTCTTTATCCTTACTTGTATGCTTCAGGAAAACATGAACATGGTCAATTTCAGTTACTATATTTTGAGAATAAATATGAATTTATTTTTTAAAGTCTGACCAACAAAAAAACTAACTAGAAAAGATATAAGAAGCCTAGTGTGAGGGTTGGCTTGTTGTTTTTGTTTTTGTATCTTAATGAAGGTCTGCTGGGTCATAGCCACGCTCACTCACGTATGTATTTTCTGTGACCTCTTGGGAGTTACAATGACAGAACCACATAGTTGCAACAGAGACCCCACAGCCTGCAACACTAAAACACCACCATCTTACTCTTCACAGAAAAATCATCTGAATGGTGATCTAGAAGACCCTAAAGGAGGCATCCTGAGCTAGACAGGGACATGGGTGTTCAGGGCTTTGGCACAAGAAGTACTAGTTTGTTTGCTTTTTTCATTTAAATGCAAATTTTATCTTTCAAAAAAAATCATAGTATTTAGTGGGATACCCAAACTTACATGTAATTTATTTCCTTCCCCAAATCTCAGCCCGAAGACTTTGTCCAGGTCATCTCAGAGCAGCTGTTTCTCTAGGAGGGAAACGCTCCAGGGTTTGGCGGGCACACGGTGCCAGGCGCGGAGGAGGCCCGGCGTGGCCTAGCCTCTTGGCTGAGGCTGTCACCCTAAGTGTTCAGAGCTGCTTCAGGGCCCATGAGGAGCCCCACCTGCTGGATTCTAGTGTGCTTACACCTCTGCTGCTTAGATGACACCTTGGGAGCCTGAGGGCTCCTGGGTTCTGGGACAGTTTGGCCCCCTTGACCCAGGCCTTGACCCACAACTCCTGAACATCATCTATGCGAAGCTTATCAGAAAGAGGTCCTTACTCTAGGGACTCTCATCCAACTCTCTGAATGTTTACTCTAAAAATATTTGCATGAAACAGAATCTGCTTTATCACAGAGCTTCAGATTGGAAGCTTTGGGTGGGAAATGGAACAGAGGGGAGCCCAGGGCACAGAAACTCAGAGGCCACTGCATTTCCACCGGGAGAAGTTGTCTTCATGTGACACTCACGTGTGCTCCCCACCCCTGCAGGTAGTCAGAGTCCCTGCTCCTCTGCTACCTTTAGGATGTGCTCTGGAATCCAGCCTGTCTTTTTCCTTTTACTCTAACCTACAGGACCAGAACGATTTTAAATTTTATTAAGGATAATACTCATAGCTGACTATTTTTCCTCATTTCTGCCCTAATTACGTGTTTCCTCATAGTTCGTCGTCACTACTGTCTTTCAAGGTAGGGCGCTTTCATCAATCTTGTGTGTAGACACAGAAATGGAAGCCTGGGAGGTTAAAGACATCTGGCGTAGGCAGCAAGGGCTGCAGGACAGTCTCAGAACGAGGACAAAGGCTTTGCTGTGCGTGTGCGCACGCACTTAGGGTACAGCACGGAAGAGCTCAAGGGAAAGGTGGTGTCATCTAGGAGTAGATGACACCTAGGAGTAGATGACTCGAACTCGCCATAATGCTGTCCCTCAAATATTTTGTTGCATATTCTCTCCCTTAAAAATTCTTACCTTGATTTGGGAAGCAAACGCCCCCATCACCAGTCCCGGCACACATCTTTGGCTCCGTAGGCCGGCCCATTCCCCACAGCTCTTGCGCCTGCTTCAGAGGGTGTGAGCGCCCTGGCAGACAGCAGGAGCTGCCCCTCCCCCCAGGAAGGGCCTCCTCTGGACTTGGCTGCAGCTGGGGTCGGGACCCAGAGCACACTGGACAGAGACCGAGCTGGTTGTCCTACGTGATAAAAGGCTGACCTGCCGGCGTGCTGACGGTGCACCAGGCCGCCTGGTGGCTTGGCCAAGGTGCTGAGCATTGGGTAGTGTGGGTGCTGTGCGGACAAAGTCCCCCCATCCCTGGGACCACGGGCATCCTACAGGCTCCTGAGGAAACTCCCCAGCGTCGTTCAGATACGTAAGGGTGCAATTTCATGCATGACAGCTCAATAGAGCATATTTAATATATTCAATTCTGCAAATTTAAACCAGACACCTGGCTTGAGTGAAATTTCCAGTGGGGTTTATATTCCTCCAAGCCTCTGACGTTCGTAACTGTTCACATGTTAACCCAAACCATTCGCTCGTTCACCTTAGTAAAAGCATATTTTGGGATTTTATGTGCCGGGATTGGACATCAAAGAATTGTTTTTATTATAGAGCTCTTACTAGCCAAGTCTGAATTCATAGCAGACCTTGCTCTGCAGCAAATGGGTCTGGTGAGCAGTTACGCCGGGTAATAAAACAGGTGAGCTGTGATCAATCGGGCTCTGAATTGAAATCTTCCCCCACCTGGGACCCCAGGAAGAAGTCCTGTGCTCTGGCTGGCAGGAGAAGCCAACTTGGCCTTTCCTCGGGCACTTTTACTTTCCTTCTCTTCCTCTGGAGTGATTTAGCCCCGAATGTACCCGCATCGGGATAGCCCGCGGGTCCTACTAGAAGGTTTCAGGTTCACAGAACCAAGACTGTGGCTTCTGATGAGATAGAAGCTTTGGATTGGAAAAGTATCAGATGGAGAAATGGACCCGCGGGTCTGTTGACCCCCACAGAAGGAGCTAGATCACCGGCAGCAGCCCGGCCTTGCACTCCAGCTGGCTTTCCCTTGGGTCTGCACCCTGGGAAGAGCTGAGGAGGAGCCTGTGCACTCTGCTTGACACAGGCTGTGTCCCTGCCTCTTGGGGTGACCCCAGCGATGACCTTCTCCCCCAGATTTTTGCCACTCCCTGCTTCCCCCAGAAACAGTGACCTCGGGGGTGCAGGCCTCCATCTGTCCCCTGTGGATATGAAGTCAACTCCAAAGGGGACACGCACGTTTCTCCTCCAGGATAAAACCGAAATGTCCATACGCCAGAGCTAAAACTTTGAGGCTGGCTTTCCAGAAAATTCTGACGAGGCAATCTCCGTGAAGCATGTCACAGACCCGAATCAGAAGGACAGAGCGTCCCTGTTCCCCAGGTCCTCCAACTGCCCGCCATCAGTCTCTGTCCTCCCCGTCACTGTCGCCGGGACACTCTGGATGCCACTTACACCCCAAGAACTGTCTACAATGAGCCCTTCAGCTGGAAATAGACTCAGGGAAATCAAGTCAAACCTGTGGCTAAGTGGGCGGGAGTCGAGGTGGGCGGAGGGGAGGGCGGGGTGAGGACTGGCTTTTGTTGACAGAGTGTTTTTGATGAAGGAATGTGAAGTCCTTTTCTCTCTCCACAGATGTTTGCAGAAGAGGAAATTGGCTTAAAGCAAAACAAAGCAAAGATCAGTTTCAGTTTCACGTTAGGAGATCTTGACTGGCCAATGAAAATGAGAAGGGGCCCCAGCACCCCGCGGGGGGCACCGGGTCCAGATGGTGGACCGGCCTCAGGGTGGGGGTGGGGCCTCGGCACCTCTGGGGTCTTGCTGGGTGGTACTGCTTGTGCACCTCAGTCAGACAGGGACGGGGAGCAGGTCAGGCGGGATGAGGTTTAAAATTTAACCCTTGGGGAGAACTGGGGTCATCAATTCTTAAGGAGGTTTTGGTACATCACCTCTGAGAAACCTCTCGCATGAAGAACAGTCTTAGTCATCTTAGGAACTTAGCATCTCCCGGGCCATCGCTTTTCTTAGCCAAGTAATTCCCTAGGAGGTTTTCAGGCATATTCTTTTTTTTTTTTTTTTTTTTTTTGCGGTATTGGGGATTGAACTCGGGCATTTTACCTCCGAGCTATACCCCCAAGCCCTATTTTTTATTCTTTATTTTGAAACCGAGTCTCACTAAGTTGCAGAGTGCCTCACTAGGTAGCTGAGGCTGGCCGCAAACCCGGATCCTCCGGTCTCAGCCTCCCAAATGCTGGGATTACAAGCATGCGCCACCACCACACCCGGCTTCAGGCAAATTCTTGAAACAGAAAGGAGCTCTCCGAACCTCCTCGAGAGGAGGAGCAGGAGGGTGGCTGGCACAGGGAGGAGGGCTGGGGCCTGGCGCGTCAGATCCAGGGAGTTGCGGGTACCTGCACGCACTGGCCAGACCTCAGCCATGGAGGCTGGTTCTGGTTGTCCTCATGGGACCCAAATCACTGCCATTCTGTTGGCTTTCTCTCTAGTGCTGGTCAGAAATGGACACATCCTGAGGACGAAGCGAATTTTCTTCCTTATCATCACTGAATCGAGGCGTCAGCTCCAAACCCAGCGCTGCCTGGGCTCTCTCACTGGTCCTCGCTCAGTGCTCTTTGAGCCCCAGGCCCATAGTTATAGGGAAGGGCGGTACAACATCCAGGTTCGTGAGCACTTACACCTGTGTAGTTGCATGTCTCTAGAGACCGCTGATGATCGAAGCGCCTGGGAACGTTTGATTATAAATAAAGAATCCCTGGGCCGACTTGGGGGACTAAATCAGGATTTCCAGGCAGGGCCTGGGAATAGGTAGGTTTAACGGAGATCCGAGATTAATCACCTGAGGTTCCTGTGAGTTCGGACAGACCTGCGTGTCATGTCCACTGTGATGCAGAAGGCGAGGCGCGCTGGGCCAGCCACCTGCCAGGAATCAAGGAACTGGGGCCCGAGGACACCCTCTTCCTGGGATGTTTCCGTGTCGGTCTCTAATTTCTGTTAGTGGAGTGACAGGGACTCTTACTCTGAGGACAGATGGTGGGGGAAGACACAGATGCTGGGAGGCCCACAGACCCAGTGCGAAGCAAGCGCTTCCCCGTCCCAGGGACAGGCTGCCCTGCCCAGGCGCTGTGGACGGATGGAGGCCATCCCTATATGCCCCCCCTCTGGCTCCCTCTGCCTCTGGTCCCCATGACATGAGAGCATCCTCCCTCCACACTCCTGCAGCAGCTGCAGCAACTCAGGACGGGAACCTCTCCAGCCAGGAGCCCCAATAAACATTTCCTCCTCAAAGCTGTTCTCGTCAGGCACTGGACCACAGTGACCGGAGATCTGACTGAAGCAGCTTCCTGAGCGAGGGCAGGGCAGCGGGTCCCAGGCTGCCTGCCGGCTGCTGAAGCACCTGCCTGCGGGCCGAGCCCACCTCATTCACCTGTGGCTCCTGCTGCCTCAAGGAGACCTCTCCCACCAACCCTCGAAGCCCCAGCCCCACTCGGCTGCCTTTGTGCTATGCAAAATACAGCCTGAAAGCGCCTTCTGTCTCCGTTACCTGGAAGACATCAACTTGCAGAAACTCTGCACGCCAGATATCCTCAGTCCTGGGCATACCATCTTCCCTGTTCTTTCTCCGTCAGCCATGAGGGGCGTTGTGTGGCACCAGGCGGCTGGCAGAAGCGGGGCCATTCCTGGAGCCCCCCGGGGCAATGTAGCGCCCCGCTGCCAAGCCCCGGAGGCCCTCTGGGGGTGCATGCTATCCCCCAGTGTGCCCCGCCGACTCTCCCCCCCCCACCTCTCTGAGCTCAGTGGAGCCGCAGAGGCCCGGGCGAGAGTGGGCATTGGGCTGGGGGTGCTGAGGCGGGGACTCTGGGCCTGTTCCTGAGACACGCTGCCTCCCCCTGGCCCTGTCACCAGAGAGCAGCTGGCATCCGACTCCAGGGAAAGGGGCCGCAGTTAATCACCCATGACCACTCATTTGCCTGTGTGGACCGAGTGCCAGCGGGGCCCTCACACCAAGCTGACGCGTCAGTACTTTGGAGGGGGTTGGCTGGCGGGGGATCCTGAGGGTAGGTTAAAGCTCTGCAGAGAGACCCCAGGAGACCTGCGCTGCCCCTCCCACCATGCAGAAAGTGGGAGGCAGCCGGCTGGCGACCTGGGCAGCTCCACCTGAGCCCCCGCCCCACCATCCCACTGCCCATGACGGTCAACTCGCTGGCCCCCTGCCCTGTGACCTCTGCCCCTGTTCTGTGGGAATTCAATCTCCTGAGTGAACTGCATACCCCCTAACCCTACTGGTTGACCTGGCCTCATTCCCCTTGATGTCCCCAAAGCCTGTGACCCTGCAACCCCCTTCGCTCAGCTTCAGAAGCAGCCCCCCACTCCCAGCTCTCCACACCCTAGCTTTCCTTCTCACCCTCGAAGTCCCTCCCAGCCTCCTGCCCGGCCTTCCGGCTCAGGTGGACATTCCTGACCTGCTCCTCAGCCCCCATGCCGGTCACTCCAGAGGACTCCCCCTTGCTGCAGGAGCCCCAGAAGGGCCGTCTTCCTGCCCCCCAGGCTGGCAAAGTCAAGAGTCTTCCTCTCTCCTCTTCATGACCAGACCGAATCAGTCATGGAAACCCAGCGGCTTGTCCTGGCCGGGGCCGTGTCCTCCGGGCCTCTCTCCTGGGGACCCCGGGGCTTCTCACTGGTGCGGAGTGCGTGGCCTGTGGCAGCCGGGCTGCTCTGAGTGCTGGCTGCCCGCGTGGGAAGTGCCCGTCGCAGGGCCAACCTGCACCAGGTGAAGGAAAAGACAAGGGGCCGGGGGAACGAGGCCAGCTCCGACGTTCATAAACCTGAACCAGCGTCTGTTTCGCTTTAGGGCAACTGAACATCTGGGCAACTGTTTCACGAGGGTCTGTCTGGACAGCGTTTCCCAAGCACCTCAGGAGGCAGAGTCCTGCCTGGCGGGCACGGCCCAGCAGAGGGGCAGGTGTGCAGCAAGCCTGCCCAGCCCGGGCGCAGGAAACAGGCGCCCTTTCATGTTTGGGTAAACAGTCTCCATTCCTTTGATTTTATATATAGACACTTGGGGGCCTGCAGAAATGTGTTATAGCAAAAACACACTTTGTCTGTCTCAGAGAGTCGGGCCGCAGAACTCAAGCCTGATCTCGACTTTGTTGAGCTCTGCAAAGCTGCCAGTGATCTCAAGGAGTTTACTGAACATTTAAAGCTGTGTTTCCATTTGGTTTCAATTGATTGAATGATATAAATACATAGACACGGAACACTACCCCTCACTGTGGGTCAGACCTGAGAGAGAGGAGGTGCTTGAACCCCTGAGCCCACATCTGAGAGGTGAACGGAGAGAAAGATGCATTTGCACCACGAGCGTCCACGCAGGTCAAGGGTGGCAGAGTCATGCGGGAAGCCACGGGTGGCCCGCTCACTTCAGCCCTCGAGTGCCGCCGAGCCTGAATGTTGGACAACAAAAGCTGAACATCCTCACCCAGAACAGGAGCCTGAAGTTGCGTTTTATGTAAAAGAAACTGACTGATTTCTAAAATGTTATTTAAACAGAGCATGTCTGTGGGTCGCCAGAGATGACCCTTGCTTTGCCAACATGTGACTTGTGGTCTAGAACACTTGTTTTCAAAAGTGGAATCCACTTGTCAATGGAGCCTGGGGAAGCTCTAATATGCAAACTGGTAGCAATGTCTTTCTACCTCCACCAACTTAATCTGCTAGTTCAACTTCCTCAGGCTTACTATTGTAACGCAGAGAGTGATGAGCTCCTTGGAGCCTTAGGAGCTAGGAGTGACTGGGGTGGAGAGCAGTAGCTGCTGTCCACGGCCTTGGAAGTCAGACTTTTGCTCCACCACGGTACGGCCACACTAACAAGAGAAATCTGACTCCCCTGGAATGGGAACAATAGCTGCAAACAGCGACCGTCTTTTACAGCATGCCTTACTACCCTGGGGTACTTCCCAGTTAAACCTGGTGGATACTTTAAAGATGATTGGTAGAAAAAGTGCTTCCCAAGACAGATTAAGTAATTTTAAAAAGTGCAACACCTTTCTTTTCCTTTACATGACAATAAAAGTTGAGTCAGAAGCACCAAAATGGTACATAGCAGAATCTGAAAATGACTCATATCATACAGCAGGAAGAGCCCCAGCCAGGCTGAGGCGGCTGCACTTTCCGGGGGTGGAGACACTGGAGGGACCCAGGGAGGAGGTGTACACAGCAGAGCCGCCACCACCTTTGTGACAATGCCATGGTCACAGATAAGTGAAATGCACATGCAAGGAGGAAAAGAGGTCTTCACTAAGTCCCTTGCTCAGAACTGAGATAACAGGACAAGATGGAGGGAGGGATGGAGGGGAGGAGAGAGGGAAGGGGGAAGGGAGAGATGGATGGATAGATAAATAGATGGATAGATAGATAGGTAGATAGATGCATAGATAGAAGATAGATAGATACATACATAGATAGATACATAGATAGATTGATGGATGGATAGATGGCTGGCTGGATGGATGCATAGATAACTAGATAGGTAGATAGATAGACAGACAGACAAGAGAGAAAGAGGTGTTTGGGAATCCTAGTTTGAAGATATCTCACCTGAAGAGCCACAGAGAGAGTGCCTCCCCTGCCTGGAAGCATGGCCACATTGAGAGGGAAACCTAGTGTAAGTCAGAGGAGCCCTGCTCAGCGCTCCTCAGGGACAGTCTTGCCCCAGGGCAGTTCCTGTGACTTCCCCACGAGCTCCAGTGAGATGTCCTTAAGGTGTTCAGGTTTTGATTTGAGGCTTCAGGCTCCAGGATCAGGGCCATGGTTTCCATCCCTCTTCACCCAGCGGGATGCCGTCCTCCCTCTGCAAGCTCAGCCTCCTGAACTGCCCTGGACAGAGACGTCCTGGTGTCTCAGCATCCTGTCTGGAAAGCAGAATGAGAGCGAGCCCTTGCTGGTCACCTGGCTGTGTGACGGGGCAAGGGTACTAAGCCTCTCGTCTGGCGCTGATCTGGACCTACAGATGGAAACAGCAGTGACAGCCTGCGTAGACAGACGAGAGTCAGAAATACTGAGTGGAGATCCATTGGAGTAGGTGAGCAAGGGGTTTGTGTCTGGGTTTTGGGCATTGAAGGGAGTTGATTGTTTTAAGCTAATTCAGTGTTGGCCATTGTAGTATGAATCTAGTTATTGTTCTTCTTCTTCTTGGGTTTTCTAAAAGAAAAACAAGATGAAGGTTCGGGCGAGGTGTGCCTGGCTACTGAGCAGTGGTTTCCGTGGAGCCCGGCTCCGTCTCAGCAGGGGCATGCCCAGAGCTGGCCTCTCTAGGCCTTTCGAGATTGTATCACTTGGCAGACTTTGATAAGATCATGAAGAAATGTCAAAACCCTGCTTCTATCATACATTTGGTTCATGAAACATTTGAAATTAAAAAAAAAATAGGTCAACTCTTTTAATCTTTATTTCCATGTAGTTGTGTAAAGAAAGGGCTGCACGCTCTTCTTTGATCAACTACAGCGAGAGTTGCCAACAGTCTGTGATTTCAAAAGAAGCCCAAAAGGTTGGTAAGAGGTGAAAAGGCTCAGCCTGTGTCCATTCACAGAGAAGCCCCCAGCAGGGACGCAGGGGCCGATCCCACGGTCTGGGGCAGCTATCCGGCTCGGGTGTGGGCCCAGCCCTCTCACCTACTCAGAGGGACGTGGAACGGCCCAGGGAGAGCTGCCGTCTGTTGGTGACCAGCTGCCTCCGTGCTGGCCAGATGCTGAAATGTCAAGACGCTTTCTGAGGTCTTCGCTGAGCCCTGCTCCACGTTGCTTTGTTCTGGGCAGGAGCAAATGTTGCAAGTCAGCTGGGAGTCATTTCAGATTCATTCCAGCTGCACAGAATAGAGATGGAGAGGGCTGATAAAGATTTCCCTGCCACATCACCCACCAACACCAGCAACACCTGCTACAAACTTTGAAAGAAGGAATAGAAATCAGTCCTAGAGTTAAGCCTCATAGTTTTGAAGTAATGGTAATTTGATGGGCTCCTTTGGGCTCTGCCTCTCTGCCTGCTCCACCCCAGTTCTTCTGCCTTCCTCCCCACACCCAGGCCCATACCAGGGAAGCTACTTGAGATGCCCGGCCTCTTGCTTCTCAAGGCAGAGGCCATAGGAGGCTGCTGGCCCGAGACTGTGACATTCTCCATTGACCTCACCCGGACTCCCCCAGGGCCGCCCGCTCTTTATAAGAGGGTAACCTGGAAGCCACATCTCTTACCCCATCGGCCGCAACTTAGGACATGGCACCCACCACAAGACAAGAGAGGTTGGAAGACGGAGCTGTTACTCTGGGTGGCTCTAACTCCAGAAAATATCCGGTAGCTCTCAAGTAAAAGAAGGAAAGCATGATGAAGGGACAGATAACATTGGTGCCACACTCTTTTGTTTTGTCTTTTGTCCTGGGGATTGATTTCAGGGATACTCTACCTTCTGGTTTGACCTCCAGCCCTATTTTAGTTTTTATTTTGAAACAGAATCTCACTCAATTGCTGACGC
>PVLC010029101.1:0-20477 GCA_004027655.1 Graphiurus murinus
TTTATTTATTTATTTATTTATTTATTTATTTATTTATTTATTTATTTATTTTTGCGGTACTGGGGATTGAACTCAGGGGCATTCTACCTCCGAGCTATACCCCCAGCCCTATTTTTTATTCTTTATTTTGAAACCGGGTCTCACTAAGTTGCGGAGTGCCTCACTAGGTAGCTGAGGCTGGCCGCGAACCTGGATCCTCCTGTCTCAGCCTCCCAAATGCTGGGATTACAAGCGTGTGCCACCACGCCCGGCTATGGTTTCCTTTTTAAAAAAATTTATTGGTGCATCATAATTATACAACATAGTGAGATATACACTATTAGTAGGATTGTAAATTAGTACAACCACTATGGAGATCAGTGTTGAGCTTCCTCAAAAGACTAGAAATTGAACCACGATATAACCTATCTCTACCTCTCCTGGGTATCTCTTCAAATATTTAAAGTTAAAATATTATAGTGATACCTGCATACCCATGTTTGTAATAGCACAATTCACAATAGTCAAATTATGGGACCAACCTAGGTGTCCATCAACAGATGAACAGATAAAGAAAATGTGGTATATTCACACAGTGGAGTTTTACTCAACCATGAAGAACAAAATTGTGTCATTTGCAGGAAAAGGGATGGAATTTGAGAACATTATGCGAAGTGAGATGAGCCAGTCTCAGAAAGTCAAGGGCTATATGTTTGCTCTCATATGTGGAAGCCAGAGAGAAAATAGGAAACAAAAGGGCTTTAGATAAATGAAGAGAAAGACCGTTAAAAGAGAGAAAGGGAGTAGGGGAGAGGAGGAGTGGAGTGGGATCTGGAGGGGCACATACCAGGTGATGTGTGCATATAAAAATGTCCTTTTTTATTTTTCTTTATAACTATTTCTAAACTTGGTGTGGTGTTACATGCCTATAATCTCAGTACTTGGGAGGCTAAGACAGGAGGATCACAGATTCACAGTCAGACTCAGCAACTTAGTGAGGCCCTCTGCAACTTAATGAGACCTTGTTTCAAAAAAAAAATTGGGCTGGGGTGTAGCTCAGAGGTAGAATCCTCTGGGTTCAATCCCCAGTGCCACCACCAAAACGAAACCTATTTCTAGGCTCCAGAATATGTTTAGAAATAGCAGGTTAGATGCTGTGAGTTCGCCCTCTGTGTGGTGAGGGGGGACGCTTCTCAGGCCTTCCTCTCTTGCCCAAGAGCTCTCTGGGCCTCGGCCCAGGGAGCAGAGCTGGAGTTGCTGACAGGCTGCGGTTGGTTGGAAGAGCGTGGAGAAGCCCATGCCTTTTCTTTTTTTTTTTTTTTGTGGTACCGGGGATTGAACCCAGGGTCATTCTACCTCTGAGCTATACCCCCAGCCCTATTTTTTATTCTTTATTTGGAACAGGGTCTCACTAAGTTGCGGAGTGCCTCACTAGGCAGCTGAGGCTGGCCGAGAACCCGGATCCTCCAGTCTCAGCCTCCCAAATGCTGGGATTACAAGCGTGCGCCACCACGCCCGGCTATCCCATGCCTTTTCACAGTTACCTTTCATTTAGATGTTTCCCACCCTCTCTCCTCAGCCCTTCTCCCCAGTCCTCAATTCCTCAGGCCAAGTTTTCATCATCTTAAGGAGCTGAGGTTTATCTACTGTCCACAGGGAGCTGGTGGCTGGGCAACTGTTAGCAATCGCTTTTCCCTTTTGAATGGCAAAATGAATGGATTGTCTCAGAGAGTCTGAGGCTGCTACTCATCAGTGGATTTATCCAAGTCTCAAATAATGAGGGGCTAGAGGCTGGGACCACACTAGATTTGTGGTTCATGCACCAGAAATAAAAACCAGTGTCATTGCTGGCTGTGTGACCTCTGGCAGGTTCCTGACTGTGAGGGGTCCTCGTTTTCTCCTCTGCAGAGTCACAGACTTGTCATGGGGGTGACAGGAGATACTGTGTGTTGAATACTTGACCCCATGTCTGACTCATGGTGACCTCTCTGTTAGATTAATTGAAACCGGGGCCCCATCTTCTTTCACTTAGGTTCACATGATTCGAGTTGAATGGATTCAAAAACCCTTTTCCAATTGGAGAACCAGTGGTAAATGAAGAAGTAATACCAAAACCATAAAATGAGTATCAAGCATATGAATAAACGTTACCCAGTAACTCGGAAAACACTAGCCACTCTATGCGTTGCCAGGAAACTGACTTCCCACCTGTGTATCACATTGGACAGGAGAATAGCATATTTTAAGTAGTAATTATCTCAGTCCACTATTAGGAAATAAATTGATAAAATACTGAAAGGCTCATTGACCAATTTTTCCCATATTTAGGGACCTTTTTAAGGGAAAAGAGGAAGCAATATAGAGATTTGAATCATTTCAGATTTTATAGGACTGTGGAGAGGGAGATAACCCAAAAGAGTTAAAAGCTTATTGTTTTGGAGGTAATTTAAAATATGAAGAGACTCAGGCCCAGTTCATGAGTGTTTATTGAAAGAACACTAACACTCAAGACTCAGGCTTTTCACTCTTGTTTTCCATGTGTACATATTTACAGTAAATTATAATTTTAATATATTTTACTTATTATTCATCTTCATAAAATATAAATATTTCTTTCAACATTATTTATATAATTTGGCATTTTCAGTAAGATGGAAAAATTGAAGTCTCCTCTTTACCTGCCTCACCCTAGACATATACTTGATTAATTTTGAATTGAGACTTTCCTATGCTAGCAGTCTTTATCATGACAAGTTAGCCTGCCTCTGTCTTAGGGAAATATTTTTGAGGATCCAGTTGTATATATTTCAGATGCCTAAGTCACTCCCAGGGGATAATTTAGGTGAAGCCCATCAGTCACCATTCTGAGGACACTGGAGAGTATTCAGTGCCTTGCTGCTGTACCAGTGGTCTCCAGGGGTTAACAGGTACGCAGGCATGTAGAATGCATGCTGCACTGTCCTCATCCCGGGAGGCTGCAGGGGGCAGCGCCCCAGACAGGATGCACCCCAAGTGAAAAAAAGACCATGCAAGCTGTGCAGCCCTGCAGTGAGGCTATTTGAAGCTCACCTCAGGTGGACCTTCAGGCCTGATAGAATGTTACTATACAGTATTTTAATTTTAAGAGTAATTTTAATTTTTTTTTTCGGTACTGGGCGTTCTACCTCCGAGCTATACCCCCAGCCCTATTTTTTATTCCTTTTTTTGAAACCGAGTCTCACTAAGTTGTGGAGTGCCTCACTGGGTAGCTGAGGCTGGCTGCGAACCCGGATCCTCCGGTCTCAGCCTCCCAAATGCTGGAATACAAGTGTGCGCCACCACGCCCGGCTAGTAATTTTAAGAGTAACAGGATCTCACTAAGTTTACTAAGAGTCTCACTAAGTTACTAAGAGTCTCCCTAAGTTACACGCTGGTCTTGAACCTGAGATCCTACTGATATCCCAAGTACTGGGATTCCAGGCATGCGTCGCCACCTCCCAATTCCTGTGTGTTCTTTTTTAACAGTAGCCAACCTCGTGGGTACTGGCACTGTCTCATCATTGCTTAGCTCAGCATTTTCCTAGTGATCAGTGAAAATGACCATCTTCTCAGGTGCCTCCTGGCCATTCCTCAGCTGAGTAGTATTTGGTAAATTACTCGACCATTCAAAGCCTCAATTTCCTCCTGTATAAAAAATGGCAATAATAGTGTCTGTCTTCTAAGATTGTTGGAAGATTGAGTTCATTATTTTAAATTTATTTTTGGTTTTGTGCACTGTTCCAAGCACTGGATTTAAGTGAAAACATATGGATCTCTATCTACATCTCTACATCTTTATCTATATAGAGAGACAGATGCAGAATCCTATCCTGAGAAGTTGTGCAAAATCAACAGACTACAGAGTCTGGTTCTTTGCTTTCTTGCAACCAAGCAACACATATAGAGGAGTGACAGTCAGACTTGAAGCAGTTAACATACTTCTGAAAAATCGTGGTGGAAAAGGAGGCATCGCTCCAACCTGAACACAGCTGAGCTCTGTTTTTAGCAGAGGTTCTGGTGATTAATATCTAGAACGTGGGTTTTCTGCAGGGCCCATTCTAAAGCTTGGAAATTCATTCATATCCCACTTCAAAGACAGCTGAGACTGTGTACTGGCGTTTTTGTGGAAGACAACCGTTTTTTGTTTCCCTCTGAAGACAGATTGTACTTCCTCATCTAAATGGCCTTTTTGATGGAATGCAGGTGCTTGAAGGCATTGACTATTGCTCTGAGGGTGGGCTGCCCACCCTCTCTAGACACACTGTTCAAGAAAGCCACTAGAGCCA
Source organism: Graphiurus murinus (assembly GCA_004027655.1). Classification (NCBI taxonomy): domain Eukaryota; kingdom Metazoa; phylum Chordata; class Mammalia; order Rodentia; family Gliridae; genus Graphiurus; species Graphiurus murinus. Next base: position 4,284 of record PVLC010029101.1, read on the forward strand.
GGCATGGTGGCACACACCTGTAATGCAGTACTTGGGAGGCGAACACAGGAAGATCACAGGTTCAAGGCCAGCCTCAGCAACTTAGCAAGACCCTGTTTCAAAATTTAAAGGGTTACTGGGTTCAAAAAAGGAAAAGAAAAGAAAAGAGTGGAGTCAGTATTGTATGGAGGCCACCATGCCCAGTCTAGTCTTGATTCCACCTTTTAAATGACTTCTGCTAGCCGGGCATGGTGGCACATACCTGTAATCTTAGTACTTGGGAGGCTAAGACAGGAGGATTGAAGGTTCTTGAGGCCTTCCGCAACTTAGTGAGACCCTGTTTCCAAATAAAAACAAAGCTGAGGGTGTAGCTCAGAGGTAAAATGCCCCTGGATTCTATCCCAGTGCCCCCCCCCCCCCGGACTTCTGCTTCCCTCCTATGCATGATATTTGCAGTGACAGGGCCACCCTGACACCTCTCCAGAGTGTATGTGGTGTTTCGGGGACTGGTGAGATCTGGGCAGGAAGAAAGGGTGTAAAAACTAAATACGAGGCCCTTTTTCTTTCTCAGCTCTTCTGCCACATCTGTAGTCATCCATCAGAAACATGAAGGGTCCTGAGCTGTAGTTACCAACTTTGCTCTAATATGTGATTATGTTTTTGAGATAGGTAATTTCTTTTCTTTTTTTTTTTTTCTTTCTTTTGGTGGTACTGGAGATTGAACCAGGGGCATTTTACCTCCAAGCTACACCCCAGCCCTGTTTTTTATTCTTTATTTTAAAACAGGGTCTCAATAAGTTGTGGAGGGTCTCACTAAGTAGCTGAGACTGGCTGCAAATCTGCAATCCTCCTGTCTCAGCCTCCCAAGTTCTGGGATTACAAGAGTGCGCCACCATGTCTGGCTGAGATAGGTCGTTTTTCATCTTAGGTTAAAAGGGTGTCTGGTTTTATTCTCTCCCCGTAAGAACCTGAAAGCAGAGTGATTACCCCTTTCTTGGTGAGTTTTGTTTTGTTTTGAAACAGGGTCTTGCTAAGTTGCTGAGGGTCTCTCTAAGTGCCCAGGCTGGCCTTGAACCTTTGATCCTGATCCTTCTGTCTCATCTTCCCCAAGTACTGGGATGACAGGCATGAGCCACCATGCCTGACTTCTTGGTGGTTTTTGGTGCTCATGTCCATGAAATTGGTGGTGTTTCCATCAGTGACCTGGAAGGTATAGTGACCGCTATCTTTTCACATAAAGTTTCCACTTAATATTTGGTGAGAATCTCACAGGAGAAAGACTCATGATGTCAAAGATTTTTGTCTTAGTATTTAAAATAAGAGATTATTTCTAAGGAGAAGATTGACATAATCACTTTTTTTTCTGGATCGATGCTTTTTGAAGGAGTAGAGAAGTGTGTCATGTAGCTCATGTTGAAAGTATTTTCCTCTGCTGAGGAGCGAGACTGAAGTAGAATTGTGCACTTTCAGTTGCTGAAGAAGAAGCCGCTGCTGTAGATGCTGAGTCATTTGGATGCCACAGTCCTGATGTGCTCAGAGTTGCTCTTTTTGCTCGTGTCTTGCACATACGATGCTGTTAGCATTTATCGCCATGTTTGAAAACTGCCGAGATAATGAGTATGGTAATTAACCTGGCCCAGGATATTTTCAGCACACGCAGGAGCATGGCTTGGGCAGATCCCTCGCTCCTTTCACATCTGCCGCCCACCTGAGTCACTGAGGAAAGATGGTGCCTTGTGGGGGAGAGGAATTCTGGCCCTCCCTTTAAATCCCTTTCTTTACTCTGATAAACGTGAACTCAAATTCAACTTGCCTATAATAATATTTCTATTAGGAATGCTGCTCTGAGTCTATATACATTGTAATAGGAAAGATATCCAATCCTTAAGTTGTTTCTGAACCTTGGACCTGCCCAAGGACTATTTCTAGAATAGTCAGTGTGTTAGTCAGCTTTCTGTCACTGCGACAGAATACCAGAGATAATCCACTTAAAGGAGGAAAGGTTTGTTTTGACTCTCAGTTTCAAAGATTTCGGTCCATGGTCACCTGGCCCTGTAGCTCTGAGAGGGAGTGTGGGGTGGGGAGGGGGGATCGCTCACCTCGCCATTTCTGAGTAAACAGAGAGACTGGAGGAGCTGAGGTCCCGGTATTGCCTTCAAGGCCAAACCCTAGTGACCTAACTTCCTCCCTCTAGGCCCCGCCTCTGAAAGGTCCCACCATGTCTCTATGGTCCCAGGCTGAGAACCACACTGTGAACACGCAGGCCTTCAGGGGACTCTAGATCCAGCCACACCAGTCAGTGTGGGGCCTGGAGTGTCCTCGCCTTCCCCACCTGCCTGTTCCCCACAGCTGGCTCTGGGACAGTGAGAATTAGAGAAGAGGCAGCGCCTTTTGGCCTGAAAGGCTATGGCTGGATTTTTGGGGTGTGTGTGTGTGTGTGTGTGTGTGTGTGTGTGTGTGTGTTACTGAGACTTGAACCCTACCTCTGAGCTATACCCCCCAGCCTTTTTTTTTTTTTTTTTTTTTTGCGATACTGGGGATTGAACTCAGGGGCATTCTACCTCCGAGCTATACCCCCAGCCCTATTTTTTATTCTTTATTTTGAAACCGAGTCTCAGTTGTGGAGTGCCTCACTAGGTAGCTGAGGCTGGCCGCGAACCCGGATCCTCCGGTCTCAGCCTCCCGAATGCTGGGATTACAAGCGTGGGCCACCACACCCGGCTACCCCCCAGCCTTTTTAATTTTTATTTTGAAATAGGGTCTTGCTAAGTTACCACATGCTAGCCTCGACTCTGCAGTCCTCCTGTCTCAGCCTCACAAATGTTGAGACTACTGATGTGCACCCCTGCGCCCAGCTCTGAAGGCCCCCTCTTTTTTTTTTGGTACTGCAGATTGAGTCCAGGGGTGTTCAATCTCCAAGCTACGCCCCTAACCCTACTTTTTTTAATCTTTTAATTTTGAAATAGGCTCTCACTAATTTGCTAAGGGTCTTGCTAATTTGCTGAGGTGGCCTTGAACCTACGATCCTCCTGTCTCCGCCTTCCAAATACTGGTATTACAGGTGTGCACCACTGTACCTGACTTCAGCCCCTACCCTACTACTTCATGAACAAAGTTATTGTTGTTTTTTCTTAATTTACCAATAACGGCAACAAGTAGAGACCTAATTCAGAAGTAAGCAATCTGACTTTGGTTCCAGCATTGAGCAATTGTACTGTGACATTAAGTTCAGATCAAATAGGTCTGGGCACGTGGCTGTGTCGACAGTAGTCACTGTTGGAGTGTTTTAAGGCCCATCTGGTTTCCCAGGATGGACATGACTTGGGGCAGGTTGCCTCTGGGTTCTGCCCTGGGATGTTGACTTATTTGACTTGGTTCATGGATAGTCCAGTTTCTCCTCTTCCTTTTCTGCAAATAGCTCAAACTATGAAATCAGTGTGAAAACAAATTAGGGGGGATAGACAAGGTGCAATATAAAGAAAGGGGGCTTCCCTTCCCTATATAGTGAGAAGCATCCAGGTGCCAAGTTGATTTTCTTGGATACTGTGTTAGGTTTGCATCACTGTACCAGATTACCCAACACAACTCACTTTAAAGAGTAAAGCTTTATTTTGGCTCACAGTTTTGGAGCTTTCAGCCCACAGTCAAGCTGACCGAATGTGATGGCCAGAAGTGCATGATGGAGCCGCTGCCCCCTTCATGGCATCTGGGAAGCAAGGAGATGACAGGGATCAGCCATGGCCCCAGTATCCCCTTCAAGAGGAGGGATGTCCCAGGACCTAACTTTCTCCCACTAGGCCCCAACTCCTAAAGCTTCCCCCTCCAGGAGTGCTGCAGACTGGGGACTAAGCCTTCAACATATGAGTGACAAGCAACCCAGCCACGGCACTAGGGCGGGGCCCTTGCATGTGCTACATGAGAGTATTTGTATCATGGAAATTGGCAAATGCTACACATCGGGCACTGTTCCCTAGGAAAATTGATTGTAAAAGCTTTTCCATGGGAGGATGAGACAGGAGGATCACAGGTTCGAGGACAGCCTCAGCAACTTAGCAAGACCTTGCTTCAAAGTAAAAAATTAAAAAAAAAATAGGACTGAGGGTCTAGCTTGGAGATAGAATACTCCTGGATTCAATCTCCAGTACCAAAAAGAAAAAAAAAATTTCCAGTATCCCACTGCCTAAACTGACTTTATTCTTGGGGCAGCCTGGTGGACCCCAAAGTGTCATAATCAGCTAGCCTGCAACATGACGCTGCATTTATTCACCACACCATGAGCACAGGGAGGCAGGTGACACAGAGGTGCTGTGGTGGTGGTGTAATATGAACAACTGTGACAACACAATTAGCCTTCCCAGCACCAGAAAATAAACTAACATTAAAATTGTGTAGCATAAGGCAAGGTTATGGGAATTGGGGGTTTTTAGGCTGTGCCTGGTCCCTCCATAAAAAATCTTGGCTGCTCCTGGTGGTGTAGACAGCTGGGGCTCACAGAGCCTGAGGCCATCTCACAGGGTCACTGTAAGGGGTACGCTGACAGCTGACAGGGACTCCTGGAGGAGGTAGACACCTGGACTGATTTTGAGAGCCCTGCCCCAGGCCTGCGCTCACTAAAGCTTGAACGGGCTCAGCCAGTGGCCCCATAGGTTGCTGAGAGGTGAGCCCTATGCCTAAGTCCTCACTTGAAGTCTTCTACATTGAAGTCTAGGCTCTTGCTATGGAAATTAGGTAGAAAGGCAGAGATTGTGCTGTGTAGTCCTAAAGGAGAAATAAGACGTGGAAGAAATTTATCCTATCATTTTTATTCACTCTAAAGAGAATTAGAATATGTGTGTGTGAGTGTGTGTGTATGAGTATATTTGTGTGTGAGTATGAGTATGTTTGTACATGTATATATACAAGTGTACTTGAAATATTTCCAGGAAATAACCTTTAACTTACAGAAACGTTGCAAGAATAAAAATACTCCAAAGAGTACCCTTATTTCCTGTACCAGTTGAGTATTAACTATTTTTTCTGAGTCACTTGGAAGTAAGATGTATACACCACAGCTCTTTATCCCTCAGTACTTCAATGTGTACTTCCTGGGATATGGGATATTGTCTCCTGGAGCCAGAAAAAGTTATCACCTTCAGTAAAATTAACATTGATGAATACCTTCATACAATCCACCATCCATATTCCAGTTATTTTAGTTGAACCAACAATGTCCTTGAGAGCATTGTTCCCTCCAGAACAGGGTCTGTTCTAGGGTTGAATTGCACTTAGCCATCATCTCTTGTTTTGAAGATCTTTTATTATAGCATTGTCATTTTAGTGGCTTACTCTAAATTGTTAGGTGGAAACACTTTTGGTCTTAGGGTATACCTCATGTACAGCCATCCTTTGTTTCCTTGGAAATCAGGGCTGTATACTCTGGAGTCCAGGCCCACTCCTGTTATATGAAAAGTGTTTTCATCTGTGGAGTGGAAGGGATGAAGGCGAAGGATTTGGGGTGTGAATTTTATACATGAATGTATTTATTTGGTTTAAAACACACAGAAACAGATCAGACCTTCAGCATTCTCCTCAAATCCCCATGTCAATCTGCCCTACTGCCAAGAAAGGCTTTCCTTAGTCCTTGAGGGGAAAAGCTCATTTTGAGGATCTTTGTTTTGCATTGAGTTGACACACCCTTATGAATCTGGAAGGAGATAAGAACACCTTACATCACCCAAGCTCTAGTCTCAGTGAGCCAAGGGCAACCAGAGGGATGGTGGAAGAGTGATAGAAGATGTCGTTTTTATAAAGGTCACAGAAACCTGGGACATTGCTTCCTTTGGAAATAAAGGAGTTTAAATGTAAAGCAAATGGCCTGAGTTCCTGTGGAGGGGGTCCACTGTAAGCCCTTGGAGAAGCTGCAGGGCTCTGAAGGCCAGGAAGGGTCACATGGTAACCCTGTCTAACTCTCCTCTGGTAACTGTTGACATAGGCTCTCTTTTTGACTGTCCTAGGTATTTCTCCTTTTTACCTGGTTGACCTTACCTTTGCTTTTTTAGCCACAAGTTATAGACCAAAAGAAAAAAAGGGGACTTTTAAAATAGCGTTTAATTAGCCCGGTGTGGTGGCACATGCTTGTAATCCTACTTGGGAGGCTGAGACCCCAGGATCCAGGTTCTCTGCCAGCCTCAGCTACCTAGTGAGGCACGCTGCAACTTAGTGAGACCTTGTTTCAAAATAAAGAATAAAAAATAGGGCTGGGGACGTAGCTCGGAAGTAGAATGCCCCTGGGTTTCATCCCCAGTACCACACACACACACACAAAAATAGCATTTAATTTTAATATTTTCTAAGTTTATATTCATTTCTCTCTCCCCTCCCCTCCCCCCCTTCTTCTTGGCATTGAACCCAGGGGCACTCACTTAATCCCAGCCCTTTTTATTTATTTTTTTAAAATTTTGAAACAGTCTCACTAAGTTGGTGAGAGTCTCGCTAACTTGGGTTGAACTTGCAATCCTCTTGTCTCAGCCTCCCAAGTACTGGGGTTATAGACATGGGTACCTGGCTCTTTTTACTTTTTAAATGTGGCTACTAGTAAATTTCAAACAACAGTGGCTTATATTTGTGGTTTTCACTCTATTGGAAATCTCAGCCCTGAAAGGAAGGAAAATACAGAGTGAAAGCCTCAACGAATTCATTGTATTTTGGGTTGAATTATTGATGGGAAAGCTGGATAGCCAATGATCTCATTTTTTTTTCTCTTTGGGTTTCGATTTCATTATGGCTTCTTTAATTAAATCTTTATGAAATTGCCCCATGGTCTTCCCAGTTAGGCAGAGAATTTGAATCTTTTTATTTGCTATTTATTTATTTATTTTGTTGTGATACTGGAATTGAACCCGAAATTTCACCTCTGAGCTGCACTCCTGTTTTAATGTTTTGTTTTGAAACATGGTCTTGCTTGGTTGCTGAGGCTTTCCTCAAACCTGCAATCTTCCTGTCTCAGCCTCTACTGGGGTTACAGATGTATGCCACCATGCCCGGCTTTTGTTTGCTTTAAAAATTCAAAGAAAAATCCTGAACTCATTTCAAAAGTGACTAATTTTTTAAAGCATTTGTTCAAAAGCTTTCCACTTACATATATTAGGGGGTTTGATTGATGTAGTTCTTAAGAGGCTAAAGAATTGGGAAAATTACCCAGAAACTTCTGTGAGGCCCTCTCTGGTCTCACGGAGAGGTATGTGGGGGTGAGGGGCGGGGGTGGGGAGACTTAATGGCCCTTAGAAGTCACAGATCAGCTGTATGCCTCTGTGTTCACACCTTCCTTCCAATAAACAAAAAACGCTGGTAAAGATAAAATATTTATTCCTAAGTGTCTATAACTGAATTTATGGATATAACTGTCTGGATGTTATTGCCTGTGAAACCCCTGTAACTGTGCACATAAAGCATGTTTTTATTAGTTCCTACATAAAATTTTTATGATAATGGCAAACAAAGGGCCAATTTAGTTTAGCTGAGTTTGTTCTTATTACTCTCGCTTCCAGTAGATAAGCAGTGGTGTAAATAGCAGGGTCCACAGGGAGGAGGCCTGCCTTGGGGTGGGGTGGGGCAGGGCAGGGTGGGGAGGCCCCAGAAGGCTGGCCAGGGCTCCTGGCCTTTTCAAGTTGTTGTGGGCAGCTCCACTCCTAACTGGTAACTGTGGAGTATTCAAATTGAGCCTCTGAAAAAGGCCTGCATAACTACTCTTGAAAGAACTCCCACATACTGTATTTCAACTGGAGAATTACAGAGAAAAAAGGTTCAAGTGGCTTATTGTGGGTCATCTCCCACTCTGGGACTTAAACAAAGCACCCACAGAACAAAATCCCTTTACACGGGGTCCCTCCTGTCTGCGGCTGTGGCAGGCTGGCTGGGTGGGTGGAGAGCCCATGCCCCTCATTCCCACCACGGTCTTTTTATGTTTGACCCTTGAATGTGGCAAAGGTTCCCCGGGTGACCTGGATTGGTGGAAAGTGTTTTTCTAGAATTTGGAGATAAAGCATCTTTCATAAATACCACCTTTTCCTTCCCAATGACTAGCTAAAAACTGATTGTAGTCTCCAACGAGCATGGATCCCGAGCCCACGAATAGGGGATGGGATTTGACATGTGTGGACATTCTCAGGGGAAGAGCAAGAAATCCTCTAAGTTGAATGAACCTGAAAAATGAAAGACATGACTTTCATAGGCATGTAATGCTGAAGGCTCAGACAGAAATCAGCTGAGAAAATGAGCATGTGTGATCCCTGCTAAGTTCGTTCTGGGCTAAGGTCTCTTTGAAGTGACTAGAGGGCTGTAATGGTTTAGCTTCTAGCCATTAGGCAAGTCTACAAATTAAAAAAAAAAAAACCCTCATGATGCAGGCATGTGGCCCATGCCTGTAATCCCAGTACTTGGGAGGCTGAGACAGGAGGATCGAGGATTCAAGGCCACTCAACAACTTAGCAAGGCCCGTGGGACCTACCTTCCGAAATGAAGATGTTGCTTTCTGAGGGTTACTCCAAGTGCTGTGCATTCTCAATCTGTGTTGAAAAATCACAGTTTGGAGCCACTGGCTTCTCTCGGAGATGGCCTAGTTGATTCCACACTGGCGGTCTGAGAACCTGGACCTGTTTGTATAATTGCCCTGCACATATGGAAGCACCGTGGACTTAAAAGTTACCTTGTGGTAGGGGTGCAGTCATAGTTTGGGGACCGGGAGAGGGAAGGATGATAGGTTCGCTGACATGTCTGTGCTTTCTCTTAAAAGGTCGTTAAGAGAATAATTAAGTTTGGGAGACTTGCAACAAGACTTTTTTTTTTTTTTTTTTTTTTTTTGCAGTTGAGAGTCTTAACTCAGGATTAGATGAATAGCTTTTCAAATGTGTATGAAAGACAAGAATCCCCAAAGATCAGCTCTGTTTTAAATGGCAGACTCCTGGGACTTGAGGTCTGTAACAGAAGGGCAGATATGGAAGCGATGAACTCCCAGGTCCGACTCTGTTTGAGAATAAAGCGCACTGGCCAGGTCCCTGGGGTGCTGGGGAATGCCAGTCCCGCTGGCTCGGCAGTCTAGATAGATACACTCACAATCAGCTAGTTGGTATTGACTTTGCTGGGCCTGACCTATATTATAAAGTTCCAACAAGTGGAAAGTATAGCTAAGCTTTGGGAAAAGCCATAGCATACACAAAAGAAGAGAAAAAAGCAACATCTTAGATGAACAGAGAAGAAATTTGAGCAGAACTGCCAAGTGAAGAAATCAGGGCACGATGGGATGTTACAGCTGCAATGGGGAAGAAAACAAAGCAGAATGTTGACTTGGTGAAGACATGATGCTGTTTCATAGTTCTCTGCTGTCAGCTCCCACAGTAAATCTTTGTCTCTGCTAATTATGCAGAAAAGTGTGGAGAGGCTGCTAATAAGATTGAATGGACTTGGAGAAATCTGACAGAGGCAAAAAATTAACTTAGGAATTTTGTTTTATAACTTGTGTTAGTTGTATATCTTGTGAGATCCAGGATTCTTTTAAAAATATACTTTTATTGGTGCATTATAGTCTCACATCATATAGGGACAGACATGCACACAGCACTTGATGAGCCTACCCAGATCCCTCCCCACCCCGACCCTCCCCTTCCCCAGTGCTATATTGAGATTGGCATGATGATTTCATATGTGTACATGGTGTCCTTTGAAGTGTTTCCTTCCTCAAGACTCCCTCTCCTGCCCTTTCCTACCCCTCCATCACTCCACTGGGGTTTTTCTTCCTTTATCTGGAGTCCTTCTTTATCGGGCGCCCCAGGCTGAACCCTCAGCCATGAGGCCCCAATAAAGACGCTGCCTGAATGTTGCTGGTTCGAACCTCTTTATCATCTCTCTCTCTCTCTCTGGGATCAAGGGCACTACACAAGCAGTAACAAACACAGCACAGAAGTCGTCTTTCCAAATAGTGCTTTTCCAACAGACTTCCAATAACCCCTCTCTCTAGCAATCCGTCTTCCACTAGCAACCCACAACTTTTCCTCCCAGAACTTCCCCAGCAACCCATTCCAGCCTTTCCCCAACAGCAACTCTTTCCCCAGCAACAACAACCGCAACAACCCTCTAGCAACAACCCAGTTAGCCAACTCTCTATATGCGAGAGGTGGAGGCTCTTAAAGCCACCCAGGGCCTAAGCCACGAGGCGTCTCATACAGCTCTCACCTGGGCCCACCACGAGTTGGGCGGGCTGGTGCATGCGCTCTGGAGTGAGGCAGCTCCAGAATGTTATCCACCTGCAGCCGCTTCTGGCACTCTGCCAGGCGCCATCTAGAGGCGAGGTCTAGCTGGCCGAACTAGGCCCCCGACACTTCTTGTGTCCCAATTTTCCCCTAGCTTCCACATATCTCCCTAAACTTGAGCAGTCAGGGTTAAGGAAGTTAGCCCACACATTATTAAACTTCTAAAGCATCCTTGGTCTTATTTTTTACTAGTGAAATGCAAAATGGAAATATGCACATGTAAATAAATACATTTTGTTAACAATCCAAATCCTTGGGGTGAGCTGATTTAGAAAACCATCAGACACAAAATGTCCTGAGTCTGGTGACAAGATTAGAATCAGTTCTGATTAGGGTTAGTGATCTCCAGAGCTTCCCAGCAAGCACCCAGATGAGCTATTCTCTGGATTCTGGATGTGTAGGAATGTGTTAGAGTTGAAGCCTCTGCATTATAACATGCGATCCCAGACTCAGAGGGGTATGCACAGAAGAACAGTTCCAGACATCTGCAAAAGACTCGTTGAGGTCAGCCCACAGATGCTTGCTCACTTGTGTGCAAGTTTGCAATGAGACGTTTAAAGTTTTATTTGAGGAGGAGGGTGCTTGAGAGAGTTTCTAGTTTATATTTCTGATTTTGGAACATCTCTGATTTTGGAAGCTAAGATGCAGAGAGGTTAATTGACTGAACTAAGGCCCCACCATAGGCCATTTGTGCAGAACCGGGCCCCTGGCTTATTGCTAACCCACAGAATGACTTTCTCCACTGTATTTCTCATATTTCTAATCATTTTAGATTGCTGCTGCCCTGTGGCTGGCTTTTGGATATCCATCAGTAAGTGCTGCAGGTAACTAGCTATCAATTAGACTAGATATATGGTTTTGGACCCTTTTAGCTCAAAGTTAACCTAGAATACATTGAAAGGCTTTTCTAGCTCCATTTTCTTTCCAGATTGTATAGGACTTGACATTTTTGCAGTCGGTAAATAGGCAATATGAGCTCCAGTCAAAACTGGAACCATGAAAGCCAGTGCATGTCTCTGGGACAGCCAGCTGATGCATAACTAAATCACCGCCTTGCTGGACACCAGCTGTGCAGGACAGGGTGGAGTGGGTTGCTGCTGTTGTCGAAATAGTGTGCTTGTAAGATTTTGCATAAAGGTCACTCAGATGTTAAATTAGAGACACACTTCAAGATGCAATAAGAGTATTTCTAAATGTTCCTGCTTCATGTTTGTTGGTGACTTTCTGAACCACAGGGCACACTTGGGGCATGATCTCATTTCACCCCAGAAACTTGAGTTCCCCTTGCTGGAGAAACTGGGGCTAAGAGAAGGTACATGACTCATCCAAAGCCTCCTGTGTTGTTCCAACCAAGCCAGGCCCAGAATGTTCTTCTCATTCAAGTAGCACTCACGAGGACCTGATGCCAGATGTGCTCTCTGCCAGGCACCGGAGTGACACTGACCATTTGGTTTGGGTCCAGCCTGTTTCCAGTTTGGGCATCTCCGTTGTGGCTATGCTGCAGGTTGATCAGGGCATAGCAAGGAGAATCATGCAACCCAGAGCCAGCCCAGTGCTGCCCGTTTCCTTGAAGGACCCCCAATGAGGAGAAGCACTTTCCCCAGCTGATCTGAGCCCTGTACACCCATGCTCCAATGGTTCTTGGAGTCTGGCCTCCAGCACCAATAGACCTTGTTCCTCTGTCTTTTGGGCTCTCCTCTCTACCGTCCCCAGCATCCTTGGGGGTGTGCATGTGCACACACATGTGCGCTGCATCCCTGCATGTGAGTATTGTTAGTTGCCTCATGTTTCTTCTTTTCACTCAGAATGTAAGGTCCACTTTGCCCTCACTTCTTTGGCCACCTTGCAGACCTTGCTGGGCCATTTTCAGCCAAATGTTGTCTGTAGATTCCATGGAAGCGAGGTGTCTTCACGGAGCATGCCTTTTATGTTCCAGGCCACATCACACTGCGGGTCTCCTTGGTAGCTTTGAACCATTGAGCATATTTTGCAGACTGGCATCAGTGACACTCAGTGGCATATATAACACAAGGAGTCCAGTTGATATGAGGACTTCAGCTTAGGAGAACTTTGAGACATCAGGTGCCCTTATATATCAGCATTATAATCAGTACTATTTTTACTGGGATGGAACCCAGGAGCATTCTACCTTTCAGCTACACCCCCAGGCCAATTATATATATATATATATATATATATATATATATATATATATATATATATATATATATATATATGTATATATTTATATATATAAAATCTTAAAACAAGATTTTGCTAAGGCAGTTCATTGCCTCAGGACCTGTGTCCTGGCCACCCTTCCCTACACTGAATGGTCAGGGCCACCTCTCTGTGTGTTCTCCAAGCCCGTCCTAATGAAACAAGCATGCCCAAAGATATAGGTGAGGAGTAGTGAGTCGAATGCTGGGAAGAGACAGCCTCTGAGAGACGCATGATGACGTGATGACCACCTCTGCACTCCATTGTGGATTGGGGATGACAGTGACCCAAGTGACTCTGAATGTGGCGAAAGGAGTTTGTCCTCCAGGTCTTGGTGGCCACTTGGGAATGGCCTCCAGCCTGACCCTGAAATCAGGGCTGGGTGATGTGACGAGGGCGTGATTTCATCTCGACTCTTCAGGTCCACAGTCCACATTAGCTTAGTTGAAAATGGAAAGGGAAATCAGTTACATTAAAATTCAGACCATTTGACTTTATCTTCATTTGATCATTAAGAAATCACAGAATTCTAGATAGAGCCTTGTAGAGCATATTGAGAAATTCTTCTAATGATCCTTTTTCTGTATCAAATCTTTTTGCTTGTTAGCCATCTTCTGCAGGGGCTAATCACATTTAGGGTACTGGACATTATCTGCATGATAATGAATGTGGTTCTCTCATTATAAACCCCAACCCCTCTCTCAAGGAGAAACCAAGTCCCACGGCAGGCTGTGTTCCAGGGCTTCCCTGTGGGCCAGTCAAACTGAAGCTCTTATTTGAGAGCAATGGTGCCAGCTTCACAGGGCTGTTGTCAGTATAAAATGTGGCAATGTATATATAATGTAGCACGTGGTAAGCGCTCAAAAATGGTCATGAGTTGCTGGCTGTAGTGGCACACACCTATAATCTCAGTACGTGGGATGCTGAGACAGGAGGATTGCAGGTTTGAGGCCAGCCTTAGCAAGGTAGTGACACCCTGTTTTAAAATTTAAAAAAATATATATATAGCTTGGATGTAGAATGACCCTAGGTCCCATCTCTAGTACTACTAAGAAAAAAAAATATGGTCATGTTACAATTCTGATCTATGACTATGATGGCCCCTGATGTCACTTCCTCAAAGTTCTCTTGATCTGAAGTCCTCTCTCATGTCAGCGGGACTCCTTGTATTATTATATGCCATTGAAGCCACTCTTCATAATATACCCAGCGGTTCAAAGTATTACACAACATGCCTACAAGGTGACTTAAAATGCATGTATACAAATACTCCATACTTGATGATAAGACTTCATCCTTTGTTTTATAATAGATTCTTTTAGCCAGAAGTAGTGGTGCATGCCTGTAATCCTAGGCAGCAGTAGGCTGAGGCAGGAGGATCCCAAGTTCCAGGCCAACTTGGGTAAGTTAGTGAGACCCTGTCATAAAACCGATCTTTAAAAATAAGGGCTGGGCAGTTTCAGAAAGTCAAGGATTGTGGATTTATGTATTTATTTACTTATTTATTTATTTATATATTGGTCATATATGGAAGATAGAAAATAAACAAAAGGGATTTCAGTTAAATGAGGAAAGAGACCAGTAGAAAAGTGGAAGGGGCTTGGGAGAGGGAGGTGGGGAGGGGAAAAATGGGTTTTGAGGAAAGGAACAGTTTAGATAAGGATATGTTGATACACGAAGGTTTCACCACCGATCTCACTAAGATGTACCGGGAGGGAGAGGAAGGAGTAGGATGGGATGTGGAGGGAGACACACCAGTGCTGTGTGCTGTGTGCATGTGTGTTTGTATCACGTGGAATCTCACAATGATGCATAATTACAATGCACCAACAAAAGTATTAAAAATAAATAAAAGGAAGGGCTGGGGATATAGCTCAGTGGTAAAGCACCACTGGTTCCCTAGTCCTGGGGGAAAAAAGAGATTCTTTTTTTTTTTTTTTTTTTTTTTTTGCGGTACTGGGGATTGAACTCAGGGACATTCTACCTCTGAGCTATACCGCCAGCCCTATTTTTTATTCTTTATTTTGAAACCGAGTCTCACTAAGTTGTGGAGTGCCTCACTAGGTAGCTGAGGCTGGCTGCGAACCCGGATCCTCTGGTCTCAGCCTCCCGAATGCTGGGATTACAAGTGTGTGCCATCACACCCGGCTGAAAAAAGAGATTCTTTACAAAGCACATTTGAACTCTGCCTGAAGCTACAGGTGTTGACACTGCTCTCTAGGGGAAGAGTCTGAACCAGGATGACAGTTGGCCTTCTGCTTGTCTTGTACCTGGGCTTTCAAGCAGGCAGGGAGTCTTGCCCTTCTTAGCTCCTAGCAACACAAAGGACAGAGGAAGCCAGTGAGTAGGCAGCCCTGATAACAGCCATCATGGGAGCCAGTGCCTCTTCCATTGGCTGGGGCTTCTTGTACAGGCTGGAAGGTGGTGCAGGTGAGGCTGTAAATTAGGGGTGAGGAGAAGGCCACCTTCGCAGGCAGGCCCTGTGTGTGTGTGTCACCACTTGTGGAATTCTCTTCTGCAAGAGGTCACTGAGTCAAATGCTGTGGATGGGTAATTTTATGGCCACTAATAAAATTTATAGCCAAAGCAAGCAAAGATAATAAGGGTAATCAAACATCCAGCCCTGGTATGCAAGAATCCCATCCTGGCCTGCTGGTGCTGGCCCGGGGTGGTAGCCGGTCAGCACAGGGAGGAGTTTATCTGTGTGTCTCAAGGCCAGCTTCAGAGTCTTAGAGGTAATTTGTGTGCACAGAAGGTATAGGGACAGGGCTGGGCCCGGGGCAAGCTTCAAGTTAGGAAGGAGCTGGCCATGCTCTGAGAATACTATGCAGAGGATACTAGGCCTCAGGGCAGAAAGGGAAAGAGAGGACCGAGCTGGTGAGGCCCAAGTCCTTGCACCAAGCAGAAACCAGGGAAGGAAGGAAGGGGGATAGCCCTGGCTAGGAGTGTGCAGGTTCTTCCCTCTTTTGGGGCCATTTCTTTGGTTTCTTGGCCTGTAGCAGGGATGAAATCAGCATAACTCCTGAAAAGAAGCAGTTAGTCCCCAGTGAGAAGCTCTGAGACAAGGCCATCCTCCCCTGGCCTTCAGCTGGAGAGTCCTCTGCAGCCTTTTGGTGTGGAAGGAAGAGGTTGCGGGCAGCAGCAGCTCCTCAGTGGGGCCCAAGGACTTCTGCCAGAGCCAGTGGCACTTAAGTGGCCTGGATTCAGATGCAACAAGGTGTGAGGTTTGCTTCTGCCTCTCTCTGATATGGCAAAAGCTGATCAAGGTTAGTGTGCCTGTGTTACAGCGTGGGGTCACTGCCTGGAGGGCTTGTCCTGTCCACTAGGGTCAGCTTTCTGTCACCTGTCCACCTGTTGAGCCACGTCTTGCAGCACCATGCCCAGCTGAGAAGACATTTCTTTTAAAAATGTCATTATTTTGCTGAGAGTATAACTCAGTGGTACAATGCTTGCCTAGCATGCATGAGTCCCATCCCCAGAACTGCAGCAAATATTTTTTTAATTTTTTCTACCTTTTTAGACTCCTGGGATACAACATTCTTCTCCCCAACTCTACTGCTGCTAAGGTGTAGTAAACTGGCTCCACTCTATATAATAGTTTGGGGATCAAATGCTGCCCATTTACTTATCGATTTGATTGATTGATTGATTGATTGATTGATTGCAGTGCTGGGAGTGGAATCTGGCTGGGGTCTCACACATGCTCAGCAAG
>PVLC010029102.1:0-20476 GCA_004027655.1 Graphiurus murinus
CTGGGGATTGAACTCAGGGGCATTCTACCTCCAAGCTATACCCCCAGCCCTATTTTGTAATTTTTATTTTGAAACAGGGTCCCACTAAGTTGCGGAGGGCCTCACTAACTAGATGAGGCTGGCCGCAAACCCGGATCCTCCGGTCTCAGCCTCCCAAATGCTAGGATTACAAGCGTGCACCACCATGCCCAGTTTATATTCTTTATTTTGAAACAGAGTCTCACTAAGTTGCAGAGGACCTCACTAAATTGCTGAGACTGGGCATGAACCTGCAATCCTCCTGTCTCAGCCTCCCAAGTACTGGGATTACAAGTATGCACCACCACATCCGGCTGGCTATATTCTTTAATAAGCCCACCACCAACCTTCACTGCTATCCTTAGTTTCTTACTTTCTCACTCCTCCAAAAAAAAAAAAAAAAGAGAGAATCATGGTATATACAGTTAAATTTCCCAAGAGAATTTCACTTAGGCAGAAATGGAGATTTGCTCTCTAGGTTCAACATCTAATGGCCAAGGCCATTAGAAAAGCTCTAACAGAGCAGGGTGCAGTGGCACACACCTATAATCCCAGTACTTGGGAGGCTGACGCAGGAGGATTGCAAGTTCCAGGCCAGTGTCAGGAACTTAGTGAGATCTTATTTCAAAACAGAATATAAGAGGGCTAGCTCAGTGGTAGAACAACCCTGGGTTCAATTCTCAGTACACAACACACACACACAGACACACACACATGCACACACATACACAGAGAAAAAAAAGAACCAGCTGTAGGTTGGGGTCCTATCAGGGCACTAGTAACAACATTTTATTTTATTTTTTAGACTGGGGATTGAACTCAGGAGCATTCTACCTCTGAGCTACACCCCTAGCCCTATTTTATTTATTTATTTTTGAAACGGGGTCTCTCTATGCTGGGGAGGGCCTCACTAAATTGCTGAGGTTGGCTGTGATCTTCCTGTCCAGCCTCCCAAGTACTGGGATTACAAGCATGCGCCATCACACCTGGCTAATGATTTTATTTTTTTACGTTGAAGCAGGGCCTTGCTAAGTTGCAGAGGTTGGTCTCAAACCTGCAATCCTCCTGTCTCGGCCTCCCAAGTTCTGGGATTACAAGTGTGCGCTACCATGCCTGGTGGCTGAGGTCTTAGCAATTTAGGGAGATCCTCAACAACTTAAAGAGACCCCTTCTCAACATAAAAATTAAAATAGGACTGGGGTGGCGCATATTTGTAATTCCCAGTACTTGGGAGGCTGAGACTGGAGGATCTCAGGTTCACAGCCAGCCTCAGCAACTTAGGCCCTCCAGAACTTAATGAGATCCTATTTCAAAATAAAGAATAAAAAATAGGGCTGGGGGTGTAGCTCTGAGGTAGAATGCCCTGGGTTCAATCCCCAGTACTGAAAAAAACAAAAACAAAAAACCATATATATATATATATATATATATATATATATATATATATATATATATATATATATATATATATATATGGCTGGGGATGGCTTATAGTTAATATGTCCCTGGGTTCAACTCCTACTACCAATAATAATAATAATAATAATGTAACAATACTACTAATAATGACAATGATAAATAGATGCATTTTACAGTTTCCTAAGAGGCTAGAACAAAAAGAAAGGTTTTTGGTGTTCTACCTCACCCGTTGGCCTGTCTGGGGACCAGATTCAATTATCTGGATCTTCTTCAGAAGAATGAGAAGAGCTGCATGTGTCCTTTAGAAGAAAAGTACCATGATGCTGCTCATAGTAAGCAGGCTGGGTAATTTCACAACCAAGAAGACATATGACACCTCAGCCAAGCAGCCAAAATTCCTGCCCTGGAAAGCTGTCAACCTCAAGGCACAAACAGTCCAGTAAACAAAGAGTGCAGATTAGGTAGAGGGAGTGCTTTGAAGGTGACTGGTTCATGATCAAGGATGGGGGGGGGCAGATACAAGGAGGGGATATCCAATCCCCAATAGAGAAACAATCCTTGGGATCCTCATAAGATCAAATCCAGGTCCAACTTCTATTCAGTCAGTGCCAAATTAGAACAATTACAACAAGAATTACTAAACTATTTCCTGAAGAGTTCAAAGGCTCCTTCAGTCCAAAGCAAAGTGAAGCCCTTTGGAGATGTCTTGATGGTGTTTTGCTCATATTTTGCTCAACACCAGTGGGTAGAAAGCTCAACTTCTTGTGTTAATATGACATTAAAACTAAGAATTTCAGATGGGCGTGGTGGCGCACGCTTGTAATCCCAGCATTCGGGAGGCTGAGACCAGAGGATCCGGGTTCGCTGCCAGCCTCAGGTACCAAGTGAGGCGCTCCGCAACTTAGACTCGGTTTCAAAATAAAGAATAAAAAATAGGGCTGGGGGTATAGCTCGGAGGTAGAATGCCCCGAGTTCAATCCCAAGTACCACAAATAAATAAATAAATAAATAAATAAATAAATAAATAAATAAATAAATAAATAAATAAAAATAAAACTGAGAATTTCCAACTGGCCCAATGTCAGTCTGAGAATTTGCTGATGTCCCCCAAGTCTCCTGTCTTCTCAAATGATGAGTGACTTAACCAAAAAGGGGGATGAATCCTGACACTGTTTTCTCTTTTCATGTCACAGCTGCCACCTTTTCCAATAATCTATGTCAAAAGCCTCAACATGTGGCCTCAAGCATTGCCCTTAGACAAAAGAGAACATGCTCCTAGAGGAGCAGCCACCATCCTCCCAGGAGGCCGTGTTCTCCAGCCTGCAGCAGCCTTTTCTCATTGGGCCAGCAATGGGCTGGCACATTCCTGAGCCAAAATGCACACATAAGCTGCTTTCCCTGGTAGCAAAGCTCTTCACTCCTGAGTGACTCTTATCAGGGGCAGTTGGGCATTCTCAATTGGATTACGCTGACAAGGAAAAAGGCCTGTCGTATATTATTTCAACACTATTTGGCTTCAGAAATGCCTGTCTCGACCCTTTTGCCCTGAGAGTCTACTTCTCTCTTCTTGATTTCTATAGGGTCAACAGACAGCCCCATTCTAGCTCTTCATCTTGCAAATATTGGCCTATGTTCCTGGAGACAGAATATGATCATTCACAAGGTAGATCATATATAACAAAGTAATAAATCAGAGCATGACAAAAACAGAAGCCTAGTTCATTCACCCCTTGTCATTTCTGGTTTTTTTTTTTTTTTTTGCGGTACTGGGGATTGAACTCAGGGGCATTCTACCTCAGAGCTACACCCCCAGCCCTATTTTTTATTCTTTATTTTGAAACCGAGTCTCACTAAGTTGTGGAGTGCCTCACTAGGTAGCTGAGGCTGGCCGCGAACCCGGATCCTCAGGTCTCAGCCTCCCGAATGCTGGGATTACAAGCGTGCGCCACCACACCCGGCTTACCCCTTGTCATTTCTGTATCCAGAAGCACAGGACAAAATTATTTGAGCACAAGAGCTTTTTGGTTTTTGGCATTTCTGTCTGTGCTGGCACATTCTATTTTAGGAGGAAGTGGTAGGTCCTCATATTCTACTTTTCTGACTATGCTATACCTAGTAATATATTTCTTATAAAAGCCACAGATTGAGAATAATCTACAAGTGTAATTTCTGATGTACTGTAAGTAGGAAGGAGCTGAGTTTTTGTTTTTGTTTTTGTACTGGGGATTGAACTCAGGGCATTCTCTCTCCGAGCTATGCCCCCAGCCTTGTTTGTTTGTTTGTTTATTTAGGTGTGTGTGTGGTACAGGAGATTGAACCTAGGGGCATTCTACCTCCAAGCTACACTCCTAGCCCTATCTTATTTATTTATTTATTTTTAATTTTTATTTATTAATTTTTGTGGTACTGGGGATTGAACCCAGGGGTATTCTACCTCTGAGCTACACCCCCACTCATATTTCTTATTCTTTATTTTGAAACAGGGTCTCACTAAGTTGCGGAGGGCCTCACTAAATAGCTAAGGCTGGCTGTGAACCCAGATTCTCTGGTCTCAGCCTCCCAAGTACTGGGATTAGAAGTGTGCACCACCATACCCAGCCTTATTTTTTATTTTATTTATTTATTTATTTATTTATTTATTTATTTATTTATTTATTTATTTATTTATTTTGCGGTACTAGGGATTGAACTCAGGGGCATTCTACCTCCGAGCTATACCCCCACTCATATTTCTTATTCTTTATTTTGAAACCGAGTCTCACTAAGTTGCGGAGTGCCTCACTAGGTAGCTGAGGCTGGCTGCGAACCCGGATCCTCTGGTCTCAGCCTCCCGAATGCTGGGATTACAAGCGTGCGCCACCACGCCCGGCTTACATAAATTATTAAACATAATTAGTAGGTCATGCATGGTGGCACATGCCTGTAATCCTGGTTACTCAGGAGGCTAAAGCAGGAGGGTCAATTGAACCAAGGGAATTCAAGTTCCAGCACATAGCAAGATCTTGCCTTAAAAACGAAGCAAAATATAATTATCATACTTCTAATAACTGAGAAATAGCAGCATTGTTTTCATTTTTACAAAGAAGGAAACCAAGGCTCAAAGAGATTAAATGATTTACCCAAGGTCACAAAATAAGTAGGAGATAGAATTTGAACTGAGGTCTTGTTGATCCCAAAGCTGATGCTCTTAATGCATTATATTCTTAAATATTATACCATGCTATTGCTTTTTTTTTTTTTTTTTTGTACTGGGGATGGAATCCCCAAGTTATCCCCCCAACCCAATTTTATTTCTTATTTTGAAACAGGGTCTCACTAAGTTACAGAGGGCCTTGCTAAATTGCCGTGGCTAGCTTTGAACCTGGTGCCTCCTGTCTCAGCCTCCCAAGTACTGAGATTACAAGCATGTGTCATCACGCCCAGCTATGCTATTGCTATAAATTTGCTAAGTATATGATTAAGATGGCCAATAAAAATTTTAAGTCACCTATCTTCAAATTGAAGTTTCTTCTGTACCTTTTCTCTTCCCAACCAGTGACTAAACTATCAGTTATTGCTTGTAGTACTGCTACACAAATTAAGTGTTAGGTTTGCCCAGGTTCAGTCCTAATCCAAGAAGAAAGAGTGAGGCCCCTTTAACAAGATCAGCAGGGCTAAATGAGGCCCACAGGGACTGGCCTCAAACATACACAGCAGCCCAAGGACAGACTGATCCATCTGTCTTACTGAGAGCACAGTTTGACGAGTATCAACTCTGAACACTAGCTCTCTTCCTTCTGGAGGAAACGGGCACATATTGAAAGGAAAGCAATTAGGTTGTGACATGCAGGCGAACCAGTGCTGCGGTAGCCCTTCCTCTGCCTTGCTGCTTTCTGCATGCACTATACATGACCAAGTCCAAACTTAAGGAGGCCCAGGAGAAATTAAAAACTCCTGTTGCTATACTTTACAACAGAACAATTTACCCCAGCTTTATGCATCCATTACACTTGGAACAGCTTTATCAATCCAAATTCCTCTGTCTAGTAAAAAAAACTTTGTTGTTGGAATTTGCAAAAAAAAAAAAAAAAAAGCTGTTCAACAGCCACAAGAAGGGAAGACAATTATAAGCTTATCAACAACATATCAACTACCACCCTGTCAGGACTTCTTTAGGGGCCAAGAAGAGAAAATAAAAATAAATTTCTGAATTGACATTAAGAAAGTCTGTAGATGATAAAGTCTTAAAGGTCAATAGCCAAAGCTATTGAAGAAGAATCAGAGGATGCCCAAATAGTATTAATTATAAAACTGCTAAACAACCTCTCTTTGTCCCTTAAGCATGTACAACCCTACTTATTCACCTTTCTCCAGTAGCCAGAAATGATTATTACAGTAGCATATCATATATTCTTAGTGACACCCAGACTGAGGACTTTTATTCTGCCTCAGCTCTCCTCATGCTAACAGGGTCAAGAAATCTACTGGGAATTGAACTCGGAGAACTTCTACCTCTAAGCTGCACCCAAAGCTCTATTTTATGTTTTGTTTTAAAACAGGGCTTGCTAAATTACAGTGCTCTGGCTTCAAACCTGTGATTTTTGTCTCAGTCTCCCAAGTATTAGGATTACAGGCATGTGCTACTGTACCCAGCTTATTTTCCATGCCTGGCTCATTTCCCATTTTATTGATGGGGAAAACAAAGGCATCAAAAATCTAATATATGGGGTCAGGTGTGGTGGCACATACCTGTAATCCTAGTACTTGGGAGGCTGACAGGAGGATAGCAGGTTTGCAGCCAGTCTCAGTAACTTAGTGAGGCCCTTTACAATTTAGTGAGATCCCCTGTTTCAAATTTAAAAAAATAATAATAAAATAGGGCTAGGGGTATAGCTCAGAGGTAGCATACCCTGGGCTCAATCTTCAGTACCTCCCCCCCTCAACAAAAAAATAAAAATAACAACAGATGAGGCTAAGACAAGTTCTCTAACCACTTGCCACTGCTGCATCTAAATACATGTCTGTGAGGTAGAAAGTAAACAAGGTTCACCAGAATAGCAATACTCAGAAAAGTCACACCTTACTTTATTCTGAAAGGTCCCTAAAGAGATTTTCAAGACATCTGAATCTGGATGAACAATCTTGAAAGGGTTCATCAACAACAAGGAACAGAACTAGGCCCAGACAACATCTGTTATCCCAATAATATCTTTCTATATACTGTCTTTTTGTCTCTTGTTTTAGTTCAACTGTACGCTTTAATACAAAAGCTGAATTTTGACGGGTGTGGTGGCGCACGCTTGTAATCCCAGCATTTGGGAGGCTGAGACCGGAGGATCCGGGTTCGCGGCCAGCCTCAGCTATCTAGTGAGGCACTCTGCAACTTAGTGAGACCTGGTTTCAAAATAAAGAATAAAAAATAGGGCTGGGGGTATAGCTCGGAGGTAGAATGCCCCTGAGTTCAACCCCCAGTACCGCAAAAAAAAAAAAAGCTGAATTTTTCTGGTAAAGTTGTATGCCAGCCCAGAGTGCAGAGTTAATTTTTTTTTTTTTTTTTTTTGGGTGGTACTGGGGATTGAACCTAGGGGGATTCTACCTCTGAGCTACAGGGTCTCACTAGGTTAATGAAAGTCTCACTATGTTGCTAAGGCTATCCTTGAACCTGCAATCCTCCTATCTCAGCCTCCCAGCTCAGAGTTAATATTTTTTTTTATAGACATGTGCTTTCTTATAGATGGATGGCAACCTCTGCGTAAGTATGTGTGAGTCTATGTGTTACTGGGGATTGAACCAAGGGGCATTCTACCTCCAAGCTACACCCCCAGCCATATTTTATTTTGAAACAAGGTCTTGCTAGGTTGATGAGAGTCTTACTTAGCCTGGCTCGATGGATGGCAACTTTATTTTTTTTTAATTAACATGTATTTTTTTAAATTTTTATTTATTTTTTGTGGTACTGAGGATTGAACCCAGGGGCATTCTACCTCTGAGCTATACCCCCAGTCTTATTTTTTATTCTTTATTTTGAAACAGGGTCTCACTAAGTTGCAGAGGGCCTCACTAAGTAGCTAGGCTGGCCACGAACCCGGATCCTCCTGTCTCAGCCTCCGAAGGATTAGGGATTGTGGCCAGCCTCAGCTACTTAGTGAGGCCCTCTACAATTTAGTGAGATCCTGTTTCAACTCTGTTTCAAAATAAAGAATAAAAAACAGGACTGGAAGTATAGCTCGGAGGTAGAATGCCCCTGGGTTCAATCCCCAGTACCACAAAAAATAAAATAAATAAAAATAAAAAATAAGGGATGGAACCGGGCATGGTGGCACATGCTTGTAATCCCAGCACTTGGGAGGCTGAGACTGGAGGATCTGGGTTCGCAGACAGCCTCAGCTATTTAGTGAGGCCCTCCACAACTTAGTGAGACCCTGTTTCAAGATAAATAATAAAAAACGGGGCTGGGGGTGTAGCTCAGAGGTAGATGTCCCTGGGTTCCATCCCCAGTACCGCAAAAAAAAAAAAAAAAGGGTTGGAGATAGTAGCCGGGTGTGGTGGCATACACCTGTAATCCTAGTACTTGGGAGTCTGAAACAGGAAGATTGCAGGTTCAAAGTCAGTCTCAGTCTCAGCAACTTAGTGAGACTCTGCTTCCAAATAAAAAATAAAAT
The DNA here is from genome assembly GCA_004027655.1 of Graphiurus murinus. Lineage (NCBI taxonomy): Eukaryota > Metazoa > Chordata > Mammalia > Rodentia > Gliridae > Graphiurus > Graphiurus murinus. Next base: position 8,079 of record PVLC010029102.1, read on the forward strand.
TAGGCTAGGGGGTATAGCCCAGAGATAGAAAGCCCCTGGGTTCCACCCTCAATACCAAAAAAAAAAAAAAGGATAGAGATGTAGCTCAGTGGCAGAGTGCTTGCCTAGCATGTGCCAGGCCCTACAGACATTCATATGGAAAAGAATGAACCTCAAACTCACACACAAAAATTAACTCATGGATCAGGTATATAGATGAAAACTGTAAAACTGTAACACTTTTAGAAGAAATCATGGGAGAATATATATATTTTTTTAACCTGGGGTTAGACAGAGTGAATTTAGATATTACACCAAAATACAATCCATAAAATAAATATTGGTAAACTGGGCTTCATCAATGTAAAAATGTCTGCTCTATGGAAGATACTGTTAACTGAATGAAAAGACAAGCTTTGGATTGGGAGAAAATATCTGTAAAGAAATTTTTTTTTTTTTTTGCGGTACTGGGGGTTGAACTCAGGGGCATTCTACCTCTGAGCTACACCCCCAGCCCCATTTTTTATTCTTTATTTTGAAACCGAGTCTCACTAAGTTGCGGAGTGCCTCACGAGGTAGCTGAGGCTGGCCGCGAACCCGGATCCTCCGGTCTCAGCCTCCCGAATGCTGGGATTACAAGCGTGCGCCACCACGCCCGGCTGTAAATAATTTTTTCATAGGTAAAGTTTGGGATGTAAAGAAGTCTCTAAACTCAACAGTAAGAAAACAAACAATTCAATTAAAAAATGGGCAAAAACAGCCAGGCATGGTGGCACATGCCTGTAATCCCAGTTCTTGGAGGCTGAGACAGGAGGATCATAAAAGACAGACTCAGCAAGTAGTGAGACTCTCATCAATCTAGTGAGATCCTAGTTCAAAATAAAAATAAAATAGGGCTGGAGGCGTAGCTCAGAGGTAGAATGCCCTGGGGTTCAATCCCTGTTCCACAAAAAGGGGCAGGGGGCAAAAGAAGCCGGGTGTGATGGCGTACACCTGTGATCCCAGTACTTGAGAGGCTGAGGCAGGAGGATCACAGGTTCAAGACCAGCCTTAGCAACTTAGTAAAACCCTTAGCAAATCAGCAAGAACCTGTTTCAAAATAAAAAGTAAAATAGAGTTGGGAGAGTAGCTCAAAGTAGAATGCCTCTGAGTTCAACCTTCAGTACCCCCCCCCAAAAAAGTCAAAAGACTTGAATATATCAACCTAAAATATGTGGATGGCAGATAAACACATGAAAAGATCTTCAATATCATTAGTCAATAGGGAAATGCAAATTTAAGCCCCATGAAGATATACAATCTTCCTACTTGAATGGCTTACATAAAAATACCAAAAAACTGGAGAGGATGTGAAAAAAACCAGAATTCTCATTTTTGTTGGAAATGCAAAGTGCTACAGTGACTTTTTTTTTTTTAATAAATAATTTTTTTTTAAGAATTATTTTTGTGTGTGTGTGTGTGGTACTGGGGATTGAACTCAGGGGCACTCTACCTTCGAGCTATACCCCCTGCCCTATTGTTTTTTTTTGTTATTCTTTATTTTGAAACAGGGTCTCACTAAGTTGTGGAGTGCCTCACTAGGTAGCTGAGGCTGGCCTTGAACCCGGATCTTCTGGTCTCAGCCTCCCAAATGCTGGGATTACAAGGGTGCGCCACACACCCGGCTTCTACAGTGACTCTTGAAAACAGTTTGGCAGCAAAACTAAACACATACCTTTTGACCCAGAAATCCCACTCCTGGGTACTTCCCCTCGAGGAACAAAACTTCATGTTCATACAAAAAACCCTGTCAAATGTTTATAGCAGCTCTATTCATAACTGTACCAAACTAGAGAACTCAAATGTCTTTCAGCCAGTGAATCGATAAAGAAACTAAGGTACATATATGTGGTGGAATACTACTTAGTAGTAAAAAAGAACAAACTACTGATATATGTAACGACTTGGACAAATCTCTAAGGCATCACATTGAGTGAAAGAAGCCAGTCTCTGAGAGGGTTACACACTGTGTGATTCCTTTCATATGAGCTGAATTGAACCCAGGCATTCTACCTTCAAGTTATATCTCCAGACCTTTTTATTTAGAAAAAGGGTCTCACTAAGTTGCCGAAGCTGGCTTCAAACTGTAATCCTCCTGTCTCAGCCTCCCAAGTACTGGGATTACAGGCATGTACCACCACACCTGGCTTTACCTGAGTTTCCTGATAAAACTCTAATGAAGGAGAATCGAACAGGGATTGATAGAGGTTGGGGCGGGAAGGGTGTGATACAGGGAGAGCAGAGGTAGTTTTCTGGAGTGATGAAAGTGTTCTATATACTTCTTTGTGGTAGGAGTTATATAAATCTAAACGTGTTAAAATTCATAGACCTGTATATAAAAGTCAATCTTATTATATGATAATTAAAAAAAAAATAACTAGCCAGGAGTGGCAGCACATGCTTATAATCTCAGTACTTGAGAGGCTGAGACAGGAGGACTGCAGGTTCACAGCCAGCCTTAGCAACTTAGTGAGGCCCTCAGCAACTTAGCAAGACCCTGTTTCCAAATAAAAAATAAAATATGGCTGAGAGTGTAGCTCAGAGGTAAAAGGTACCTGGATTCAATCCCCAATACCAAAAAAAAAAAAAAAAAAAAAAAGTAACGGGTAGAATCTTAGCCTTTGAATCTCAGCTTAATTCCTACCATGGATGGCATCCACATGATGTAGCCCAATACCTTGCCCTGCTTCCCAAGACTGAGGTCTGAAGACACCTCCAGAGTAGATTTAAAGGACTGGCCACTTTTTTTGTGTGTGTGTGTGTGTGGTACTGGGGATTGAACTCAGGGGCGTTCTACCTCCGAGCTATACCCCCAGCCCTATTTTTTATTCTTTATTTTGAAACCGAGTCTCACTAAGTTGTGGAGTGCCTCACTAGTTAGCTGAGGCTGGCCGCGAACCCGGATCCTCCGGTCTTAGCCTCCCAAATGCTGGGATTACAAGCGTGCGCCACCACACCCAGCTGACTGGCCACTTTTAAATGAATTTTTTCTCTCCCTGGACTCTTCTAATCAATATGTGAAAATATTTGGAAATAGAATCCATTCTTTTGAAATCTTCAGTTGAAACAGCCCTTTAAAAGCTTCTATATCTCAGCAACTTAACAAGACTCACAGCAACCTTAGTGAGAACCTGTTTCAAAACCAAAAAGGGTTGGGGGTGTAGCCCAGAGGTAAAATGCCCCTGAGCTCAATCTCCAGTACCACCACCCTCCAACCACCAAAAAAAAAAAAAAGCTTCTGTCAATTTATTTTTTTTATTTTTTTATTTTTTGCGGTACTGGGGATTGAACTCAGGGGCATTCTACCTCCGAGCTATACCCCCAGCCCTATTTTTTATTCTTTATTTTGAAACCGAGTCTCACTAAGTTGCGGAGTGCCTCACTAGGTAGCTGAGGCTGGCTGCGAACCCGGATCCTCTGGTCTCAGCATCCAGAATGCTGGGATTACAAGCGTGCGCCACCACACCTGGCTTTATTTTTTTATTTTTCAGCACGGATTTTTTATACATTTCTTGAGTACAACAGGGTTACATAGACATTTATGACATATCAATCATTGTCAGAACACAAATAGCACCACTTCTTCGTTTTACACGTATAGCCCACATTCTTAACATAGCCTGGTAAAGCAAACTTTCTAGAGTCATAAAACCATACTCCTTTAGGGTCATATATTTACTTTCTAAGAAGTAGGAGGGTCTTTCATCTACGCATCATAGGAGCAATTTCTAGACTTCAAGACGCCAATGTAGCCATAGCCAAAGAGTTAGTATAATTACTCATATATGCAGATAGCAACTACCAGGGGGGAAAGGGCCCAACTGGGCTCCCACAACTCCCCCATTTTTATTTTAAAATGCACGAAGGACTGTGCCTGTCTTAGGTTGTTTCCTACCAGGTGCTTAATCTTACCCGTCATGGGGTCTCGATGAGTTATTCAATGAGCCCTGTCTTAGGTTGATATTGCCCTGAGAAGCTTCTGTCAATTTGAACTCCACTGATCATGACTAAAGAAAACACTGCCTTGGGACATTAAGATTTTTTGGCTTTGGGAGCTCACACCCTAACCTTTACTTTCCTGTTTTAACATTTGGCACATGAGAATTAGTTCAAGACCAAGGCAAGATAGATTTAAAAAACAGAGAAAGAATTTACTAGAGCAGAATTTATCTTCCATATTTGATACAAAGGATACCAAATCCTGCCTGGCTAAAGGTCCTGGGCAATACTAACTTAACTAAAGAAGTGCTGACTGTACTTTATAGAGATCTGAGAAGAAAAAGTAGATGTAGGAAGCAAGGGTAGAGAGGAGTTTTCATCTGGCACATAGCCTACCACCCCTCACTCAGGAAGCATTTTGGCCACCAAAGATCCCTCCTATGTTAAGATGTTCATTTATCTGCCTCAAACACAACAGGTCATAATATATACCCTATTATGCTGTTATGTCGCATAAAAGTCTTTAATCCAGCATCCATTTGATTGGCCCCAAATTCTGCTGGCCAAGCCCCAGCCTCTCAGGGAGCTGGCACCAAATAGAGAGGCTGGAGTAGGGTTTCAAACACCTGTTTCAGCTTTTTAAGTGTCCGATTCAGGCCACTGTGCTCTGGCAGCAGGGACCCTGATGATGTGGCTTCTTTTCTCGTGCCAAATTCTGAAACAGTCTGGCTCCCCAGAGAAGGAAAAGATAGAGCTGAAGGGTATAGCTGAGATGAAGAACTGTTTTTTTTTTTTTTTTTTGCGGTACTGGGGATTGAACTCAGGAGCATTCTACCTCCGAACTACACTTCCAGCTCTATTTTTTATTTTTTATTTTGAAACAGGGTCTCACTAAGCTGCAGAGTGCCTCACTAAGTAGCTGAGGCTGGCCGCGAACCCGGATCCTCCGGTCTCAGCCTCCCAAATGCTGGGATTATAAGTGTGTACCACCATGCCCGGCTAGAACTGTTTCTTTCTTTCTTTTTTTTTTGGTACTGGGGGTTGAACTCAGGGGCATTCTACCTCAGAGCTATACCCCCAGCCCTATTTTTTATTCTTTATTTTGAAACCGAGTCTCACTAAGTTGCAGAGGGCCTCACTAGGTAGCTGAGGCTGGCCGCGAACCCGGATCCTCCGGTCTCAGCCTCCCGAATGCTGGGATTACAAGCGTGCGCCACCACGCCCGGCTTTAGAACTGTTTCTTTTAAATTTATTTTTTTTATTTTTTGGCCGTACTGGGGATTGAACCCAGGGGCATGCTACCTTCAAGCTACATCCCCAGTCCTATTTTTTTTTTTTTAATTCTTTATTTTGAAACAGGGTCTTGCTAAATTGCAGAGGGCCTCACTAATTAGCTGAGGCTAGCCGCGAACCTGCAATCCTCTTGTCTCAGCTTCCCAAGTACTGGGATTACAAGCGTGTGCCACCACACCCAGTTTCTTTTAAATTTAACACACATCTACTCTATGACCGGGCAATTTTACCCTTAGGTATCTATACGAGAGAAACTAAAACACAGACTAACAAAGAGACTTACATAGGAATGTTTGTAGCAGTAATAGCCAAAAGCTGGAAATAATTCAAATGTCTTTCAATAATAGAATGTGTATATTTTCTTTTAGCATATCCATGCAGCTTAATACTACTCAGAAAAACAAAACAGAATAGAAAAAAATAGTGATACATACATAGACACGAATGGATTCCAAAAATATGCTAACCAAAAAGAAACTAGATATGAAAGAGTATATCCTGTATGGTTCCATTTATATGAAATCCCAGAACAAAACTGAGCTATAGAGATAGAACTCAGAATGTGGTTATATGTGTGTGTTTGTGTTATATATATAAGTAGTTGAGGCTGGTCTCGAACCCGGATCCTCCTGTCTCAGCCTCCCAAGTACTGGTATTACAAGCGTGCGCCACCACGCCTGGCAACAACACCTAAGTTCTATATATTTTATTGTATGTTAATTATATTTCAAAGAAAACCAAAAAGAGGGATAAGGGTACAGCTCAGTGGTAGAGCACTTGTCTAGCATTCATGAAGCCTTGGGTTCAATCCCTAGCAACATACACACATGCTTGCGCGTGTGCACATGGCAGCTGGGGGGTTAAGGTTAGCTTCCCTACCTGGCATTACAATGAAGATAGAAGAAAAGAAATAAATTTTCTTCCCAACTCACCATCGTAGGAGCAGAGGTTCAATAACTAGCTGAGCTGCCACCTCAGTGCCCCTTGGGCAAACTTTGGAGAAGGAAGAGATTTTCAAGTAGTAATTTATGTATGTATGTATGTATGTATGTATGTATGTATATATGTATGTATGTATGTATTTTTTGCGGTACTGGGGATTGAACCCAGGGTCATTCTACCTCTGGGCTATGCCCTCAGTCTTATTTTTTATTCTTTATTTTGAAACAGGGTCTCACCAAGTTGCAGAGGGCCTCACTGAGTAGTTGAGGCTGGCGTTGAATCTGGATCCTCCTGTCTCAGCCTCCTAAATACTGGGATTACAAGCATATGCCAACACACCCAGCTTCAGGTAGTAATTTATAAAGCCCTCAATTGAGCCCTGTTGCTCCCCCAAAGAAGTGGCAGTAAAATGTTTTGACCAAGCCAGGCGTGGTGGAGCACGCTTGTAATCCCAGTACTTGGGAGGCTGAGACAGGAGGATCACAGATTCAAGGACAAGTAGTGAGACTCTTGTCAACCTAGCGAGACCCTATTTCCAAATAAGAAATAAAATTGGGCTAGGCGTATAGCTCGAAGGTAGAATGCCTCTGGGTTCAATCCCCAGTACCACAACAACAACAACAAAAAGTCTTGACCAGTGATTACTTCCCCATTGCTAACATATGATTTGAGTTCCAATTTAGAAGAAAGTTCACATGTGACAATAGGCCCAGAGTACTTAGAACCCAGGAGAAAAAAAAATTAAATTATAACTATAGTAACAGACAAGTCAGAGCTCTAGGCCCAGCGTGGCCATGAACTTTCTCTGGGCCATACTTCTTTCCCTTTAAAACAAAGTAGATGACTTCTTTGCTTCATTTTAGCTCTATCATTGTAGGATTTAGAAACTCCTAAATTCGAGCCAGGCATGGTGGCGCACGCTTGTAATCCCAGCATTTGGGAGGCTGAGACTGGAGGATCCGGGTTCACTGCCAGTCTCAGCTGCTTAGTGAGGCATTCCTCAACTTAGTGAGACCCTGTTTCAAAATAAAGAATAAAGAAATAGGGCTGGGGCTGTAGCTCGGAGGTAGAATGCCCCTGAGTTCAATCCCTAGTACCGCAAAAAAAAAAAAAAAAAAAAGAAACTCTTAAGTTCATGGGGCCTCTAGGATCAGATAGGTCAGGTAAGCCTTGTGTTCCTCCTCAGCACTTGTACAAGACCTGCCTGTCCTTTAGCTTAACAAGCCCACCCCCCCAGATGGTATCTACATATCATGAAAAATAATCCCTTCCTCTCACATACTTAGAGGGTTAGATTCAGGGAGGAAAACAACAAACCCAAGATGCAGAAAGCTGCTAATATGGCAAGCCCAATGTGGCATGGGATGAAAGAGCATGTAACCCCAAAATCCAGAGGGAAGACTGGAGACGAAAACAAACAGGTATCGAGTGTGTGCTATGTACAAGGTAAGCATTGAACTAGGTATGTCATATGTTATCTCATTTAATCCCCACAAGAACTCTGTACCCCAAGTTTTTACATTTGTGTGTGTGTGTGTGTGTGTGTGTGTGTGTGTGTGTGTGTGTGTGTGTGTGTGTGTGTGTAGTACTGGGGATTGAATCCTGGGTTCAATCCTGAGTGCTCTACCATTGAGCTACATCTCCATTCCTAATTACCACCCATGAGTTACATCCCTGATCCTTTTTATTTTGAAACAGGGTCTCACTAAATTGCTAAGGTTGGTCTTAAACCTGTGATCCTCCTGTGTCAGCCTCCCAGGTACTGGGATTAAAACCATGCCTCACTTCACTTATTTTTAATTTTGAAACAAGTCTCACTAATTTGTTTCAGCTGGTCTCAAATTTGTAATCCTCCTGTCTCAGCCTCCTGAGTAGCTGGGATTATAGGCATGTGCCACTGTATCCAGTTTTACCTCCATTTTACATATGAAACAATGGAGGTGCAAAAAGATAAAGAAATTGCCCAAGTCCACTTAATGCTAAAGACTGGATCTGAACCCAGGTCTACTAGGCACCAAAGTCTATGCTTCTTTTTTTTTTTTTTTTTTTTTTTGCGGTACTAGGGATTGAACTCAGGGGCGTTCTACCTCCGAGCTACACCCCCAGCCCTATTTTTTATTCTTTATTTTGAAACCAAGTCTCACTAAGTTGAGAAGTGCCTCACTAGGTAGCTGAGGCTGGCCTCGAACCCGGATCCTCCGGTCTCAGCCTCCCGAATGCTGGGATTACAAGCGTGCGCCACCACACCCGGCTAAGTCTATGCTTCTTTATGCAACCATTTGGCAGAAAATAATTTGGAGATCTAGATCCTAAGGGGGTCCTGTGAAATCCTAGCATTTTCTCCTTCTTACATATAACTCATTTCATGTTTTTTGGTGGACTCTGGCATTACAAAGAAGGGTTAAAGCTACAGTTAGAAAGAGGAAATTCCCTGGAAAATTGAAACACATGCTGTGGCTCTGACTAAATTTCACACTCCTTTGGTTAAGTAACATTCACAGTGTGTGAGAAAAGACTCCTTTCCCTCTAGTCTCCCCCCATCCTTCATACATCCCATCACCTGCTGCCTTCCTTCAGAATGAGCTGAGGGAGAGGAAGGAGAGAAGACTATACATCTCTGCTTGGTGAATATTTAAGCCAGAGGTTAGCAAACCCGGAGTAGTAAGAAGCACTACATGAAAAAAGTAAAGGAATAATACTCTTTCATTTCTTGAGCCAGTATAGGAAGGAGCTCTATGACAAACCACAATGAGGAAAGGGAATAAACTTCTGCTAGGGAGGAAAGGGGGAGGTTATCCTTCCTGGAGAGTAGGCAGAATTCAGAACAAGGCCCATTTACACCTGTTTCCTTGTCTGGTATTTCATGCGCAAGTGAACCCTGTATTTCTGTCCATGAGCCTTATGCTGCATCCATGAGAAAAAAAAGGGAAGATGGAAACATTAAAAAAATAACTTTTTTCCCTTGCTATATTCTTCAACCAGATTCTTGCTCATGACAATGAATACTGCTATTTGGTACTGGAAGTTGATTAGATAAAAGAGTTGAGAGTAGCTAAGTAGAATAAAAGAAAAAAAGGAAGAAAGCAAGAACAAATTAATAAATACCACTAGGGAGATAGTTTCTAAAGGCAGTTCTATACAATGCTATCCCTCACATGTTCCTCCTTGTGTCAATAGGTGGGACTTATGCTCATTCCCCTTGAATCTGGTGGGTGAATTTTTTTTTTTTTTTTGCGGTACTGGGGATTGAACCCAGGGGTATTCTACCTCCGAGCCCCCCAGTCCTGTTTTTTATTTTTTATTTTGAAACAGGGTCTCACTAAATTGAGGAAGACTGCATTAAGTAGCTGAGGCTGGCCACAAACCTCCTGTAATCCCAAATACTGGGATTACAAGTGTGCACCACTACACCCAGCTGGGTCAATGTTTTGACAGATAAAAGGTAGAGGAAATGACACTTTGGGACTTCCATTCCCAGGAACTAAAAAAATCCTGGACATTTTGTTCTTCTTTTTTGGAGATGTGAATTGCCATGTACAAAGTCTAAGCTATCCTGCAGGAGAGAGAGGGAAAAGCCCTAGAAACTGAACCCAGAGGCATTCTACCTTGGAGTTACACCCCCAGCCCCAGAGACATTGCATTTAAAAAAAAAAAAAAGTCACATGGTACCAGACATTCAAACCACAGCCACCACTGGCTGTAACCACAAGAGACCCCAGGTGAGATCGTTAAAAGAAATGTCCAGCTGAGTCTTAGACAACCCATGGAATTGTGAGGTATAAAATGGTTGTTGAGGCTCACAGATTTAAGGCCAGCCTCAGCAACTTTGCAAGATCCTATTTCCAAATAAAAAATAAAAAGGGTTGGGGGTATAGTTCAGAGGTAGAACATACTTGGCTTCAATCCCCAGTACCACAAAAAACAAAAACAAACAAAATTCAAAGTCAAAGCAGGTAGTTCTTTTCTCCTGGACGCATAAAATTATATACTATATTTTAGGAATATAAGAAAAAGTACCCAGTTTTTTTTTTTTTTTTTTTTTTTTTTGCGGTACTGGGGATTGAACTCAGGGGCATTCTACCTCCAAGCTATACCCCCAGCCCTATTTTTTTATTCTTTATTTTGAAACCGAGTCTCACTAAGTTGCAGAGTGCCTCACTAGGTAGCTGAGGCTAGCTGCTAACCTGGATCCTCCGGTTTCAGCCTCCCGAATGCTGGGATTACAAGCGTGCACCACCACGCCCAGCTTCCATTAACCTTTAAAAACTAAAAAAAAATTGAGAATAAACTAAAGAAGAAATGTACACAAATGGTAGAAAAAAGAACTTTGCGGGGGTACTGGAGACTGAACCCAGAGGCATTCTACCTTGGAGTTACACCCCCAGCTAAATATGTGTGTGTGTGTGTGTGTGTGTGTGTGTGTGTGTGTGTGTGTGTGTGTGTGTGTATATATTTTTTTTTTAGTACTGGGGATTGAACCCAGGGGCATCTACCTCCGAGCTACACCTCCAGTCCTAGTTTTTATTCTTTAATTTGAAACAGGGTCTCACTAAGTTACAGAGGGCCTCACTAAGTAGCTGAGGTTGGCTGAGAACCCAGATCCTCCAGTCTCAGCCTCCTGAGTACTAGGATTACAAGTGTGAACCACCACGCCCAGCTCCTTATTTATAATTTATTTATTTGATGCTGGAGATTGAACCCAGGGACATTCTACCTCTGAGCTAAACCCCCAGCCCTATTTTCTTTTTTATTTTGAAACAAGGTCTCACTCAGTTGCTGAAGGCCTCACTAAGTTGCTGAGCTGGCCTCAAACCTGTGATCCTCCTGTCTCAGCCTTCTAAATACTGGGATTACAGGTGTATGCTACCACGACCAGCTGAAAAAAGAATTTATAATCTTCACCAAGGTCACAAAACAAATCTTGCTAAAATGGAGAAACCATGACATGTTCCTGAGTTGGGAGGCCAAATATATTAAAAAGATGTTCATTCTCTCTGGATGTGGTGGTGCACACCTATAATCCCAGTACCTGGCAAGCTGAGATAGGAAGATGGCAGGTTCAAGGTCAGCATCAGCAACTTAGCAAGACCCTGTCTCAAAATAAAAAATAAAAAAGAGCCAGGCATAGTGATGCATACTTGCAATCCCAGTACTTGGGGGGATGAGACAGGAGGAGTGTAAGTTCAAGGACAGTCAGCAAGTAGGGAGACTCTCAACAACCTAGCAAGACCTTGTTTCAAAACGAGGTACCTGTAGCTCAGAGATAGAATGCCCCTGAGTTCAATCCCTAATATCACAATAAATAAATACATAAATAAAAATAAAAGGGTTAGGGGTATAGCTTGAGGTAGAATTTTCCTCTGTTCAATCCCCAGCACCAAAGAAAAAAATTCATTCTCCCCATTTTAACTTATTAAATTTTGATTTTTAAATCAAAATTGCATTAAGACTTCCAAAAAGAATTGACCAAGTGACTCTGTACTTCATATGAAAGAATAACTAGATGAGGATAGCCAGGGTTCAATTCCTCATACCACACATACACACACAAAAAAAAGTCTTTTAAGTTTTAAAAGAAGGTGCTAATTCACTTATATATTTATGGTACCAACTTTGTGTCAGTCATTAGGCTAGATAATAGAAATACAGTAGAGAAAGACACAGTACAATCCTTGCTCTCATGGATTTTGCTGTGCAGTAGGAGAGAAAGACATTAAGCAAGGGGAAGCATAGTTAACTAATTACAATAGTAACAAATGTTATTGAAGAGAAATGCCTAACAGCGTTTAAGAGTTAAATATAAAAACCTAAATATGTAATAAGCATAAAGTGATCTTGGAGTTAAGAGAAAACAGTAGATAAGTTTGTCAATGGATTTTTAGCAAAAGAAAAGGAAATGTAAGCAGAGTTTAAAAGACAAGAAAAGAGCTGAAAAGGTTAAATACAAGTGCCTTTAGAGGGATGTGCCAATAAGAAATAAGCTTGAGCCGGGCCGGGCGCGTGGTGGCGCACGCTTGTAATCCCAGCATTCGGGAGGCTGAGACCGGAGGATCCGGGTTCGCGGCCAGCCTCAGCTACCTAGTGAGGCACTCCGCAACTTAGTGAGACTCGGTTTCAAAATAAAGAATAAAAAATGGGGCTGGGGGTGTAGCTCGGAGGTAGAATGCCCCTGAGTTCAATCCCCAGTATCGCCAAAAAAAAAAAAA
>PVLC010029103.1:0-20452 GCA_004027655.1 Graphiurus murinus
GTTAATGTATAGAATTTGCATTGTGTAGTAAAATTCTATAATATTCAAAACAATGTTTATTTGAAAAGTTTTGGAAAAAAACTGCAAATGTTTCAATGTACCATTGAGATTTCTACAGTTGGATTTATTTTTGGCATTCTCAGGCATCAAAAGCAGGTTGGGATTTTTAAAATTATTTTTTATTTTGAAACAGGTCTCGATAAGTTGCTGAGGATCTTGCTAAGTTGCTGAAGCTAGTCTTGAACCTGCAATTCTCCTGTCGCAGCCTCCCAAGCACTGGGATTCCAAGTGAGTGCCACCACACCTGGCGCTGCTGAGTTTTTGACTGTTGATTAATAAGAAATTACTTTTCACCATAAAACTTCCATAATATCATGTATAATACTCAGGGCAAAGCAGACATCTCACATTTATAGCTGATCAATACATCTAATGGCTATTTTGCTGAAAATCAATTTCTTGAATGCTAGTTTACTAAACAATCAATTTTCAAACTAGTCAATCCATTGAATTAAGCAAATATTCCAATATCTTTAGCAATTCATTCTGGAAAATATTAGCATTTTTCTCAGATGTTCTGGGTCTTACAGTATAAGTTTAAGGATTGTCCAATTTGTTAAAAATTACCTAGCACTAAGTATTTTAATCCTTTTTTTTTATTGGTGCATTGTAATCATACATTTTTGTTAGGTATAAGCTGGTAGAGGCATACATGCACACATCTCACATTTAACCCTTCCCCAATTTCAGCCTCATTCCCTCTCCCCTCCCTCCTTCTCAAGTTCAGTTTAGTGACTGACTTTGATATGTTTGTGAAAAGTACATCATGTGCATTAGGGTGTGTCCCTCCCCCACCATCACCTTCAGTTAAGTCAACTTCTTTGCTCATCTAAGGTTTTTTGTTCTTTGTCTAGAGTCCCTCTTATGACTCACTTTCTCCCTAGCTTCTGCATATTAGGGGGAACATGATTTTTTTACTTTTTGTGACTGACTAATCTCACTTAGCATAATATTTTCCAGTTCCATTCATTTCCCTGCAAATGACATGATTTTGTTCTTCTTTATGGCTGAGTAAAATTCTATTGTGTACATATCCCATAGTTTTGTAATCCATTCATCTGTTGATGGACATCTTGGCTGGTTCCACAGTTTGGCAATTGTGAATTGTGTGGCTACAAATATAGATTCACATGCATCAGTCTGATAGTTTGTTTTCCATTCTTTTGGGTAGATACCTAGAAATGGTATTGCTGGATCAGATGGTAAGTTCATTCCCATTCATCTGAGGATCCTCCATACTGTTTTCCAGAGTAATTGCACTAATCTGCAATCCCAACAACAATGTATTAAGGTTCCCACTTCTCCACACTATTGCCAGCATTTGTTGTTATTTGTGTTTTTAATGATTGCCATTGTAATTGGGGTTAAGTGAAATCTCGGGGTAGTTTTGATTTGTATCTCTCTGACTGCTAATGATGTTGAACATTTCCTCATACATTTATTGACCATTTGCATTTCTTCTTTTGTCAAGTGTCTATTTAGATCATTTGCTCATTTTTTTGATTGGGTTGTTTTCTTAGCTGTGAGTTTCTTGAGTTCTCTGTATATTCTATATATTAGTCCTCTATCAGAGGAGTATCTGGCAAAAACTTTTCAATCTCTTTTGAACTGTGGTATATTCTTATTTGATTTTTAACTGACATAAAACAATAGTACACATTTATGTAGTACCATGTGATGTTTTGATGCATATATACATTGTTTAATGTTCAAATATGGGTAAACATATACATCTTAAAACATTTTCTTCACCATAATAAATATTTTTAAAATATGTAGATTATTCTAAATAATCAATAGGTGAATATAACATATATTCAATGCAATTAATAAAATAATATTTTAAATGTTTTTGAAAACAAGGTGAATGATAAATTTGACAAATTTGTTATTTCCTAAATGATACTTTGGAGATTAATGTTTTGATGAATAAAGCTATTTCCTTATGGCAGACCTGGAGAGTTTTCCCATGTTTTACAGCAGGAGGATAGAGATATATGCCAAAGAAATCCGTTTGTAGGAGAAGGGAGTTACACACAAAGAATTATGGACAATTCAACTGATGAATAAAGAGCTAACACATAGTACTGGATTATCAGGCTCAACAAATCAGAGATTTTATCTGGTATCAAGCTTTCTAATAACTTCAAGGATGTAGGCAATCCTGCAAACTCTAGGTGAAGGACAGAGAAAAATGGAACATTTCACACATTCTCAGAATCCTTCCTTCTGATATTTGTTACGTGCAACTGACCCAGAATAAGAGATGAAGTCTGTAAATGAGGCTGGTGGACTTATGTACATAGCAGAGAATGTTTAAGTCATGAAACATCTTCATCATAAGACCCAGGGAGTTGATTTATCAGTATGATATTCTCCACAGAGCCATATTTCAAAATTGTACATTTTGGGCTTATTTAATGTAAATAACCATTTGACTAGTAATATCTTGCAAATGGTATTATATAGATATGGTAATTTACTCCTAGAAAATTTCATTAACCTATTTATATATATTTAGGTCTAGTTGGCAAAGCCTCTGGCCAGGTCTCTGGCTTTCTTTTCTTTAGAATAGGGACATCTTACTGAGAGGGAGAAAAGAACTATAAGTAAGATACTTAACTCCTTCCTTGGGTGAATGTAAAGATACATTTCTGGCAAATTATGCAAAATAGAAAACACACACACACACACACACACACACACACACACACACACACACGGAAACTGGAAATTGAAAACCAAGATAGAAACTCAGGGAAAAAAATCAAACTGGCACAAGAAAGGCAATAAAGTCACGGTGATCAACAACTATTCAGAGAACAACTCATATGTAGTCATAAAGATGTAAATGCACTCATAACTTTTAAATTTAGTTATGTTTATGGGAAGTAACATAAATGTATAAAGGCATATGATGCTGTTTGGAAGTAGACAAGTAGCTGAGCTGAATGAAATCATACAGATGATGATAACATTTTTATTTTGTAATGTCAAATTTTACTTTCCATGTTGGTGGACAAAGAATAAAGGAAGTAACAGATCATGTTAAATTATAAAGCTAACCAACTTTACACTAAATATAATTATATAACTCAATTAGAAAATTGATAGGGGTGGGGAGAAAGAGAGATGGTATAAGTCAAATTCTCCTTAGTCATAATAGTTTGTCAAAAGACAGATGCCATACTAGAGGAAATAGTTGCAATACAAATAGAACACACAGAATTGTTTTCTAGATATACAAAGGGTATCCACAAACCAATAATAAGAAAGAAAATGCCAAACAGACAATCAAGTGAAGAAAATGAACAGGAACAGTTTATCCCAGAATTTTTTAAAATAGAAAACCAAAAATGTCCCCTCAGAGATAAGATGCTCAAATCTATTAATATTTAATGGCTTAAAAGATAAGGACAATGAAATATTTTCTAATCTATGAGATTGGCAAAGACAAAAAAATGATGATCAATGTTGTAAAAGATCGTAAGAAATAGAAACTTCCCAGGAACATAAATTCATGTAAATTTTTAAATAAATGTTTTATTTTAGAAGAGTTTTAGACATATAGAAAAATTATGAAGATTGGGTGAAAGCATATGGGAGCTTTCTGCACTATTTCTCCTGTTATTAAAAATTGAACATTAACATGGAACATATGTTAAAATTAACACATTAATATCAGTAGGTTACATGTTCATTTATTCAGTTGCCTTGATTTAACCTATGATCTTTTTTCTTTTCCAGGATCCCACCCAGGATCACAGCAAGTTATTATATGTCCCTAGGCTCCTCTTGAATGTGACAGTTGTGCAGGCTTTCCTTGGTTTTGATAGTTGTAATTGTTCTGAAACTCACTGGGCCAGGTATTTTATATAATGTCTCTCCAACGCGAGTTTTTTTTAAACAGTATTGTTTTATTTTTTTAACTTGGCCTCATTAGATGACAAACCTAACTCTCAACATTTTATAGAACTATAAAATTAGGAATATTGTCAAGAGGAATCATTTACTTTATCTCATTAGGCAAGAATATATGTATATCAGCATTTCACAAAGTTACAAACAATGTTAATAGGCATGATTTTTTTTTGCAGTACTTTCTTTGATTATTCTCTCATGATTAGACTGATATTGAAGGGAAGACCACGGAGATAAAGTGCCATTTCCAATACATGATAACAACGATACATACTTTCAACATAACTTGTCAGTGTTGATGTTGCCCAGACAGGCTTCTCCATTATAAAAGTAGCTTTTTGTCCTCAGTTCCATACTGTGCTCTTTGGAAAAAAATTGCTAGGTGCAGCTCACACACAAGGAGTTAGAAATCATGATTCACCTTTTTGATAGAATGGCATTTACATAAATTACTTATAATTATCTTGTATTTTTTGAGTTACATTTTCTTTTGGAATTTAACTCTTTCTAGAATGTGGCATAGTTGGAAATATTCAATATATAGCCTTTTCAGATTAGATTCTTCCATTTGGCAATAGGCATTTAAGATTCATCCATGTCTTTTCATGGCATGATAGCTCATTTCTTTTTATCTTTTGTAATACATTTTATTTATCCCTTCACCTATTAAAAGAAATCTTTCTCTTCCCCATTTGGGTCAATCATATTTGAATGTGCCATGGACATTCACCTGCAGGTTTTTGTGTGGACATAAATTCATAAATCTTCAAATTAGGTGGATAGAAGCCTAGAAGTACATTGTAAGGCTATATTTAGCTTCTTAAGAAACTTCCAAATTGTCATTCATTGTGGCCACAACCATATTGAATTTCCACCAGCAATGAATTAGAGTTCCTATTGCTTGGCATCTTCTTTAACAATTGGTATTGCCAGATTTTTTAGATTTTAGTCATTTTAATAGGCATGCAGAGGTATGTAGAGGGCAATTTGGTATTGATTTCCCAAATTCAAAATATAAGCAGTATTTGAAAAACAATTACACATCTAGGGATTTGTCCAGTAGACAAGTTTGAAAATATACATGAGAGAAATAATATGTGTGTATGATAGCTATAGTGTTGTTTATAACTAAAAACAAAACACTAATAATGCCCATCAATAGGAGGCCAATTAAATAAATGACAATATATGCATTTAATAAAATGCTATGTAACCCTTTAAATAATGAGGTGCATCTGTAAATATTGACATGTAATAATATCCAAAATACATGATGTGAGAAAAAAGTCATAGCATTATATGCAGGGTAGGGTTGCTTTTCCTTACACATATAAGACATATTTGTTTGCAGGGGCCTATAAGAAACAATTACCAGTGATTTCTTCTGGAGCAAGAAATTGAGAGGATTTAAGCTAGAGATGTGGTGAGAAGGGAGGGAAGCAAAATAATAATAATAGTAATAATAATAATAACTACTTATTAATTTATATCTTCCTGCAGTACTTAAACTTAACAATAGCAAAAAACAACCTATTTTTAAGCAACAACAAAAACAAAAGCTGTTATACATTGGCTATTAACTTTTATGTGTGTGTGGTGGGTGCTGCAGATTGGGATGGAGCATTCCTCTTCTGAGAAACACTTCCAGCCTTTTATTATTTTTTTTGCTTCTGAAACAGGTTCTCACTAGGTTGCTGAGAGTCTCCCTACATTGCTGAGGCTGTCCCTGTACCTGAAAATCTCCTGTTTTAGGAGGCATTACAGGTACTGGGATTACAGGTGTGTACCACCACACCTGGCAGCTATTAACTTTTAGTAAAGAAACTTCTTCCTATGACCTGAAAAATAAGGATTGAGACTATTTTAAACAGAATTATTCATTTTTTACATTTGAAAATTGTCACATTGAATTAAGAATTCAAATTCTGATTGTAATAGAACATGCTAAAGAGCTGTAGAAAGAGACTTAGAATCTGTAATATATTCTTCATGCCCTTCATGCCCTTTTTTCCAGATCCTCCTTCCAGTATCTATGGCAATGGCCTAAATCAGACCAGTCATTTTCAGAGTTCAGAGAACAGTTGGAGATTATACATGAATGGTTTACTAAGCAGGTAAGCTTAGATAATCTGATTCAATATTTGTGCAAAAGAATTCAGTATGAAGTGCTTTATGGGAAAATAGATTTGGGAAATCTCTTTATAGAAACATGAGAATATAATAATTAAGCAAATTTAAAAGCTTATCAATTAGTTATGTGTTTGACAAATTAGTATTCTTGATGATGCTCAAATACACAAAGATTCATTGATTTCTGCTATTCAGAGCAGCACAACAGATTTTTTTTTTTTAGAATTGTATTGGTGCATTGTAATTATACAGCATAGTGAGATTCAAAGTAATGCACTCGTACATGCACACAGCACTTCTTGGTGTGTTTTGCTCTGCACCCCACTATGCTACCTCCTTCCTCCTCTCTAGTACATGCTAGTGAGGTTGGTAGTGATACCTTCATATATGAACATACCATTATTTGGTCTATTTCCTTTGTCAAGCCTCCTTTCCCCTTCTCCCTCCTTTAGTCTCCTTTCACTGTCCTACTGTTCTCTCCTCATCTTCATAAAGTTTTTTTTTTGGTTCCTATTTTCTCTCTAATTCCCAAATATAAGAGAAAACATAAGTCTGGTACTGACTGATCTCATTTAGCACAAAGTTCCCTAGTTCTGTCCATTTTCCTGCAAATGACATGACTTCATTCTTCTTTATGGCTAAGTGAAACTCCATTATATGTACATACCACATTTTCTTTATCCATTCATCTTTTGACAGACACCGAAGTTGGTTACACAATTTGGCTATTGTGCTGCTGTAAGCATGTATTACTACAATATTCTGACTTTAGTTCTTTTGGAAAGATACTGAGGAAAGGTAAAGCTGGGTTTTATGGTGGTTCCATTCCTAGTTTTTTGTGGGATCTCCAAACTTATCTCTATAGTGATTGTACTCATTAGTAATCAGGAAAATGCAAATCAAAACTACACTGAGATTCAACCTAACTCCAGTTATAGTGGCAATAATCAAGAATCCAAACAACAATAAATGCTGATGAGGATGTAGGGGAAAAATAACATGACAGATTTAAATTTTGGTTTTCTGTGTTGACCCTTCCATCCAGGCCAATTATAAGATGAGTGGTTAATGAGCTTCCTAAAAACAAACAGAAATCATTTCAGTGAGTGGTAAACACTGAAACTAAGAAAACATCTCAAAACCTTGCCAGTTGCAAAAAGCAGTGTTCACTGAGTTCTAGAAGAGGCAAACAGGTGGGAAGTTGAAATGATTCCAGGTGGAAACTGTACACTGTTTCCAATACCACACATTTTGAGTGTGCTATAGTATTCACTAAAGTGGGGCTTTGTAAGTGAAAGCAGTGCCAACATACATCCACAGATATGCAATGGCTATTATTTTTTCTTTTCATTTTTCTTGCCACTAACTTTTTGAGAAGCACACATTTTAATTTTTAATTTTAGGACTGGAGATTGAACCTCAGGGTCTTCCACCTCTGAGCTACACCCCCAGCCTCTTTATTTTTTGTTTTGAAATAGGGTCTCACTAAGTTTCTGTGGCTAGTCTTGAACCTGCAATCCTCCTGTCTCAGCCTCCCAAAGAGACACCAGAGGCATTTGCACATACACACAAAACAAGTGGGTGAGGATAGAGAAAAGGTGGCCATCTGCAAGGTGAGGAGGGAAGACTCAGAATGAAACCAGTTCGGCTAGTGCCTTGCTCTTAGAATTCTGGCCTCCAGACCTCTGAAAATGTTTCTCTTCACTAAGCCAGCCAGGCTGTGGTATTTTGTTGTGGCAACCTGAGCAAACTAATAGAACTTTCATGGTGTCTAGGAAGAACTCTAGGTGACGGGGGATATACTTTTTTTTGCAAATGCCTAAGAATAACATGTATATTACAAGAGGATTTTAAACTCGGCACAGGTAAGAAAAAAAAAAAATCTGACTTCATACCCAGGACTCTCCTGAAGGAGGAGGGAAGCAATTCACTGTGCTGAGTGGGGTATGCAATTACAGATCCCATGTAGGAGGCTGCACCATCATGCCCCAGCAGCCAAGAGATAAAGCTAAGCCCAACCACCTGCAGACCACCTGAAGTAGACTAGAGCCAGCAGTTCTAAATTCCCCAGGACACAAATGTATAAATAACTCTACAAAGACCGCTCATCATGGTAGTTACTAGCTATAACTTCTAACATGAAGCCTGCACATAATTTCAAGTTCTGAGGTTTAATACAGAAAACATCTGACAAACAAGTAGCATGTTTTCTCCCCTGGCCTGTGCCCAAGCAGCTTACATTTTTGGTGTCTGACATTGTCAAGTTCAAAGCTGAAACCAGATCAAAATTTGTATTGTATTAAATGACCTCAATCATCACATAATCCAGGAAGATTTTAAATACTCTATCAATCCCTTTTGAATAGATTTTCCCCCAAATACTAGGACCTTAATCACCTATAAAATTAAACTGAGCAGGGGCCAGATTACTTAGGAATGAGATTGTGTGTAGAAAGTCTAGAGTGGAAGCAAGAGATGGGTTAACCCGGGAGGCAGGGCCACATAGGAAGACTCGGGCAACTGAAGAAGGTCTGCACTGAGGACTACTTGTCAGGTTATCTCTGAGTCTGTTTTATGAGAAGGCCATAGCCTCCAGCCCCAGCACAAATGCTTCCAAATGGTGGCCATTTTCAAAGACATTGATTGAGTTCAGAGTAGAATAAGAATGATGGAATTAGAGGAACATGGCTGTAAATTACTTTTTAATAATAATGAGCTGTTCCACCTTAATGAAGGTCCTTTTGTGCTATCATAAGTACTGAGAATTGTCTGTCTATAGAAACAAATCCAATGCAGAGTAATCACAGATGAGAACCAGTAAGTGTCATCTGAGACTCATATGACATTGGGAAAGTTGTAGTTGTGGAACCTGCCTCCTGGTTCAAGAAATCTAAATTTATTAAGTACTCACTACAAGCCAAACCAGTGATAAGCATTTTATGTACACTTTCTGATGTAATTACTAACTGAGGAAATGAGCTCAGAAAATTAGATTAATTGGTCAGAATGACCCATCTAGAGAGTTAAGGGTATAAAAATTGCACTCAGGTCTCTTTGCTCCAAAGTGTTCCCTCTTCAATACTTTAGTATACATAGCTCTGTCTTTCTAATGTGCTCATTCATTATTTTTTTGAATTTTATTTCCCAACACTTTCAAGAACATATATTCTTATTCATATATATTCTGACCAGTATTTCTTGAACAGACATAGCAAACCTAGATGTAAGCATCCATTGGTTTATTCTAACTTTTTTCTTGGAGGACAAAGGTTAGACAATGAAAGGTAGTAGTTAATTTCCCCCCAAGAATGAAAAGTGTCTTCATATAAGTATTATGTGACTTTGTATAACCTAAATATTAGTGGTAAGATGAACCAGTTAGGATTACTTTAGAAAAAAACCTGAAGTGAGGGTTCTGGTGCATATAATTAATTTGAAAGGTATAGGGGACACCATAGAGAGAGGGAGGAAGTGATAACAGAAGAAGGAGCCAATAAAGGGTGAGGTATGGCCACACTGAGTGACTAGGCTTTCATCTGGCAGGGAAATGCTATTATAAAACCCATACGTCAGGTTTATTCAAGAGAGGGTGATGGAGCCTGAGATGCACCAGCTCTTGAGAGTTGTAGGTTGTGGGATAGTCCTCGAGAAATATTCACTGGAAACTAATTGCATGTGGGCAGAGTGCCTTCTATGTTTCTAGGATGGGGATTCCCTGGGGGTTGGAGGTACAGATATTGGTAGTCGTACATTAACTGGAAGTTCTAAAAGGTCTGGGCAAGGCAAGGACAGCTTCTGATACCAAAGGAAAAGTTTTTTGTTTTTTTTTTTCCCCCTTCCATTTCCTAATTTCAGAGGTCCATAGTTGGCTACAAGAGGATAACAATAAAAAATGGTAATCAGTTGAAGTTTTGAAGGCTGAATAAGAAAAAAAAAAAACAAACAAACTGTGAGATGCGGAAAGTAGGGGGTGGTATTGAGTATTAAAGTTCTGGAGGAAGTCAAGCTTTGTAAAGAGACTAATTCTTTGTGGTTCTTGTCGTATAGACCTGCCTTGGTATCAGTACTTTCTAGAGTGGAGTATGGAAAACCCAAGAGGAAGAGGGGCTTCACAGGCAAGAACCATGGAGAGCTAGTCTCTTCTTCACAAAGCCATGAAGAACTTAAGTATTCAGTATTTTCACAGACATGTGACAGTGAGTTGTTCTTTGGAATTTTCTGAATGAGTCTTGACACAAAGTCAGACACAGTGGTCAAGGTATCCACTGACTGGTGGAATCAGGGCAGAAATCATGGTCAGAGAAAGAAAATGCATACATGTAAGAAGGTGAAATATTTCCTCTCCTGCCAGCAGATAGGTCAGGATTGCTCAGAATTGTACAAGGTTGCTCACATGTCCTGAAGAGAATGGAGTCTTGAGGACAAATGGGCAGCAGCAGAAAAAGAAACTACTGCTTTGCTCATATCTGTGCTGGACACTTCCACCTGCACAACTCCAGCGCCTCGCCTCCTTGCTCTGGTCAGCTCCCTCAGGCCTTTGCCCTTACTATTATTCCCACTGCCTGCTTCTCTCTTGCCTGGATTCTCAGTGCTCCTTTTCTTGCTTTCTGCAGATTTTTGCTCAAATGCTTCTCCAAGGATCTTTGCTTCTCTATGGGCCTTATATAACATTGTAGCCCTCTGTCAATCATGATATGATATGATATGATATATGATAATATGATATATAATATAATATAATATAATATATAAAATAATATAATGTAAATTGTGTATGTGTGGTGCTGGGGGTTGAACCCAGGGACATTCTAACTCTAAGCTATATCCACAGCACTATTTTATTTTGAAAAAAACGAGATCTCACTAAGTTGCTGAGGGCCTAAGTTGCTGAGGCTGGCTTCAGTCCTGTGATCCTGCTATCTCAGCCTTCCAAGTACTGAGATTACAAGTGTGCACTACCATGCCTAGCCAATATAATGTAATTTTTAAACATCTATCCCTTCCAACATGATTGAAGGCTCCTTAAGGACAAGGGTATTTGTCTATTGTGTTTATTCATTTCCCTAACACCATGCACACTGCATGACATATGATGGGCTCCCAGTAAATATTTGCAAAATGAATGTAATAAGTAGCAAGTATTTGTTATTTGATAGTGAACTTCTATTCAGCAGAGGGTTCTTCATTGGAAGGTAATAAGTCATAAATAAGATTTACCAATCAAAACACAGGCAACAGGTTGTAGCTCTTAGAGCAAATAGGCTTAGGTTTAAATCATATGTAGTCTAAGGAAAAACAACAAATCTCCAAGCCTTGATTTTCTTCCTCTGCAAAACGGTTTTGATGGTCTTTACCTCAGAGTTACTGATACATAGTGGATAATAGTCTGCTGGGGACTCAAAAATTAGAGATTATTAATAATATCAGTAATGGATCTAGGTCTAATTAAAATAGCTTGTTTATGTTATTACTTTGGCTCTTCCCAAGCAATTTCTTCTATTGATATTTTTATCAGTCTAGTGTCATGGAGTTTATTCATTCCTGGAAAGCCACGTTGTGCTATCATTAGGAAGACTCCTTTGATCCCAGTCAAGGACTGTTATATAATAAGCACCATGATAAGGACTTTAGACAAAGATTCCTGGGTAGGGACTATCCTTTGTGGGTGCTTTCAAATGTTTGTAAAGCACACATTGGGAAACCTCAAAATTTCAGATCAACTGTGATCTGCCCTGCCATCCAACCACTCTGTTCTGTAAAGGAGAGAAAAAAAAAACAAAAACTTTACATCAACTCTCTTAGGTTCAGTGACTGTGGTATACACATTAAAATGAAAAAGACACATTAACAAAAACAACAACAATAGAACAAATTTTATTTACCTGTCCGATACATCTATGCAGAGAGCTCAGAGATAAGTAACTCAAATGTGTTGTTAGAATTTGGGCCTATATACCATCTTAACACAGGATGATAAAGTGACTAGCCAAAGGAAATAGACAGACTGGATTCCTAGGGTGCTAAATGTTGGGAAGGTGACTGGGAAATGTATAGTAATATATTTATGTAAACATATATCACACTGACTCTCTGCCTCCTGTGATAAGAGCTGTTCTCATCCTCCTGCTATAGAAGAGGGGAGGGACATCTTCACAAAGGTACATGTATATCACCTTTACAAAGAGAGCTTTATTCCCAGCAGAAAGGGAAAACAGGAAGCTCTTTCTCCACTTGTTATTTTTCAATTGCCGCCAGCTCAAAATAATGACTATGTAACATGGCATATTTGGGGTGGCATATTTTCATCCTTACCCGTGCTGAGCAAGGGTTGATTTCCTTCTCAGATCTAGGTGGCTACAAAACCATCAGCCAAAATAGCTGGCTTTCTGTAAGCAAACCGGCAAGTTCCAAGTGGAAGGAACTAGGTGGAAGTCATTCACTAGAGCTGCCAAATCTTCTTTGAGCTGGGGAGTAACTGTTTTGATTTCTAAATCCTAATTGGCTTCTGTAAACAAATACTTGGCTTATTATCAATAACATTCTTAGGAAAATAGGTAACAATATCAGTAGGAATTTCAAAAATATGTGTAGTGGTAAAAACTCTGCTTTTGGAAATATAATCACAATTTAATGGGTTCTGAGTTCCTTAGGAAACCTGTCTGGGTCATTGTGTGCCACTGTACTGAAACTGCCCTTCCACAAAATTGGCATTGGCAGCTAGTAGTCTAATTTGAAATGTTTTGGGTAAGAGAGCTGCTTTGGAATCTCTCCCACATGCCAATAAATCTCTTGATCTTGAGAAAACATTTCCCGATATTCAGGAACTTTTCCATTGTTCCTCATGACTTTCCCTAAGGGACACATCAGGCTTTCCTAGACCTCAAGACGCCCATGTAACCTTCACATGCTAGGTGCTGGCAGGTCAGAAGTAAGCAGCAGTCACTGGGGCCTGTGATTGGAAAAGACAGTTTTCCAAAGGATTTTTGCTTTTCTAAAATTTTGGAGGTGAACAAAGAGCCTGAGAATTTCTCTGAACTGAGTGAAAATTTTGTGCATGGACTTTATCCTACTCCTTCGCCATAGCAATATCAATATAACATTGTCCCCAATACATTTTGGATGAAGAGTTAGACCATACACAACAGTTTAAACTTTATATAAACCCAAAGTGTTTATATAACTTGTGGCAATTGCCTTTTTTCCTGTTAACTAGCTGCTTCTTCTTCTTCTTCTTCTTCTTCTTCTTCTTCTTCTTCTTCTTTTCTTTTTTGGTGGTGGTGGGAGGTAGTGTGGACTTTTGTTCTTTTATTGGTGCATTGTAGTCACATATCATAATGAAGATCAGAGTGATAGGGATACAAGCACACAGCACTTGGGGAGCTTCTCCCATCCTATCTCACTCACTCTCCTTCTCTGTACATGATATTGAGATTGGCATTGATGATTTTGTATATAATTATAGTATATAAATATGTAGTATGTATAGTGTCAAATTGTTTCCTTCATCAAGTCTCCTTCCCCTTCCATGTTCCTGCCCTAGACCCCCTCTTATGCACCAGTGGGGTTTCTCCTACTTATCTGGAATCTCTTTTATATCCCAATTTCTTCCTTACTTCTACATATGAGAGAAAAGATACAACCTTATTCTTCTTAAAGTTAAGCATTATTGAAGACACACAAATTCTGTGATCTGATATAATACTATCAAAATTGCTAGTTCTAAATGAGCTATTTTCCCTCCAGTATATTTCTTGAACATTACTCTAGGAGATGCCCCATAAAAATGAAAGTTTTCTAAGGCCAACAACTTCAGCAATTCTGTATAATCTAAGCCCCTTAAATCGAATTGTAGCTTTTTATTTTTACTTTAATGTGTGTGGCACTGGGGAATGAACCCAGAGGCATTCTACTGACCTATACCCCCAGCCTTACTTTATTTTGTTTTTTATTTTAAAACAGAGTCTCACTAAGTTAAGGCATGCTGGCCTCAAAAATGTGATCCTCTTGTCTCAGCCTCCCAAATAATGGGATTACAGGCATACATGGTGCCCAGCTCCACAGACTCAATTTGAGCTATAGTTTGCCAGACTGTTGGAGAGTGGAGAAACCCCCTCCCATTCATCTAATACCTTAAAAGTACACATAAGATAAAAAGAAAGGTTGTACCATAGCCAAGTCTTATCTACTTTAAGCTTCAAGCTGAAGCTTAATTCACTTAGGCCATTATCTAAAATCTGTCTCATGGTAACCACAACCAAGATGAATCAGAAGGTTCAGAACATATCCACCCTCTCCCACTAAGAGAATAAGATGTGAGTGTCCCACTGCCTTGACATTTTCTTCACAAATGGTCAAATAAAACTTTCCTAGCAAAAAGGGGGTTTATCATTAGGATTCCAAACTTCCTTTTAGAGGCTAAGTAAAAGACAGAAGTGCTTAGATGGAAATCTGCAATAAATACTAGAAAAGACCAAACCTACAGTTGCTGAGCCATTATGCACAAAGGACCACCCACCAAAAAAAGCATCCAGAGATAACAATCTATGAGAAAGGAGACCACAAAAATGTAGATGCTGAATTTCTGGCAGGCCATGGTTGCTAATGTTTAAAGAATTGATTGTCCCTTAGATACCAAGGCAATGTCATAGCTGTATGCTGACAAAGTTTCTGTTTATGGATGCTTTATCTTTGTATGACTTTTATTAACCCTTCCCAAGCATTTTGATTCTCTTGCAGTATCAAAGTAAAAAAAAATAAAATAAAATAAAGAGGAAACAAGCTCTAGCAAAGAATGATAGAATTGTAGTGCCAGAAGAATTCCAAAAATCCCTAACCTAATTACATTAGAAAGATGAAGTTGCATCTTGTCCAAGATAGCAGATGACTAGTGACCAAGATACCAGATGACCAGTAAGCACAAGAGCAAGATATTCTGAGTCACATGGACAGCTGTTCAGAGGACAGCCTCAGAATGGACATTCTGGACCTTGTGAAGTTCATTATCAGAGTTCTGACTGGGTTTCCGTTTTTAAAATGAATGATGCAAACACACTCCAAGGTGACGAATATCATTGGCTGACTTTAAGCACATTCACTCCTTCCATGTTGTGAATTATTTGCAACTTACAAAGCAGTTAAGGATTAGGTACTAGGATGTATGCATTCTCCAACAGCAGGGGCATTTTGGCTAAATCTAAATTGGGAAAGTCCAGCCACAACTGCCAAACTAATCATCTATAACCCCCCAGCATGAGTTGATGTACACTGTGAGGAGATGGTGCTATTAGGAACTGGTGAAGGGTGAGTTTTAAGAGCAGGACCCTGGGGTGCAAACAGGAAGTGGAAAGGTATATATTTGTCTCCTCCTCCTTAGACCACAGACACTTCTGAGATTTTTGCATGCAAAGGTCAAGAG
Source organism: Graphiurus murinus (assembly GCA_004027655.1). Taxonomy (NCBI): domain Eukaryota; kingdom Metazoa; phylum Chordata; class Mammalia; order Rodentia; family Gliridae; genus Graphiurus; species Graphiurus murinus. Next base: position 15,527 of record PVLC010029103.1, read on the forward strand.
AAATATTTACCCCAAAGCCTCTGTGAAACAGGCTGCAAATAGTGCCAACGTAAGATGAAAAACTGAGGAGAGGGGCATTCTTTTATTTTATCTTCAACATCTTGAGAGCTCAAGGGAACCCGGGGAGGTCCACACCTCGAAGCACACAGTGCCTCACCCCAAGAAGGTGGCACATAGGCAGGGAAGCTGTTGTTCTCAGGGGTCTTGGCGAGTTTGAATGAAGGGTTCCCTCAGCTGAGGTTTAGGCATGAATTGAGGAAAAATATATTTTCTTTCCGTCTTAGATTCATGGCTGAGGCCCCTATAAGAAAACACAAATTAACTACAGAAAAAGACAAATTTATTTAATACAAGCTTTGCATGACTTGAGAGTTTTCAGAGTGAAGACTTAAAGAAACAGGAGAACCTCTGGATTTGGTTTGATGAAAAGTGGCCAATCACAGATAAATATGATACAGGACATAATGGAAATAAACTGGGGGGACCTAGAAAGGCTTCTTTGTTCAGATTCTTTTCTGTGTCTTCAGAGATAGAGAACTTCCTTTTATCCGAGTATAGGGAAGAAAGTTTTATGACCCAAGTTCAGGGAGAAATGACTGGAGAAAGTGAGAGAGAGACTGTTCTTAGGTGTATGACTTGCTTCAGCATAGAAGTTTGAAAAGAAGGCAAGATTGATCTTCCTGCTTGCACCGTTTGCTCAAGAGCATAGGAACTACATTTGGGGTAGTGTTGAGGTAGGATAGAAGAAATTAAATACATAGGTAGAAAGAGATGACAAGGAAAATGTAACTTTAATATTGGAAATCTCTTACAGGGCCTGTTAACCCCAGAAGTTTCTGTTGAATCTTCTTAGGGAGACATCTGTTGATAAGACAAAAGGGGTCACACAAAAGATGTATCTCCTTGGTCACTTCTCAGAAGAGCAATCTCTTCTGACAGGGTAGGCTATCTTTGAATATTAAACAAAAGATATCTACTGATAAGACAGTGAAGGTCAGAACCAAGACAGGAAAGGTCAGGACCTGGAAGATGAACAAAACATCCTAAATCACCTGGCTACAGGACTGGGGTCATTTTCACATACCTACTCCTCAACCCTCAGGAAAGTCCCCTATAAAAGAAGAGCCCTGTCCTCCCAAAGGGCCACTCTCACTTTGGGAGTGGCCCACATTCTCCCCTGAATATTTATTTCTTATTTTCCTAAATAAATCTCTGTCTATGTCTTTGAATAGCACGTGTGCTAAAATTCTTTTCTGTCACATAAGCCAAGGACCCTGCTGATTTTGGGTTGAGGAATTGCCCCCACCTTCCACCCAGCCCTTGTGACAGTGTGTCCTGAACCACATCTGGCAGCAAGCGTCTCCATTGTGGATTTGCTGTGAACTTGTGAGAGATACCTTGAGCACAGAGCCTGGAAGGGTTGGGAAGTAGAGGGCTCTATGGCCAGTCTATGGCTATACTATTGATGATGGGACATTAATATCAAAGGATCCCCGTTTTCAGCCATAGGATACTGAAGTCTGGGAATGTTTTGGTTATAGTTGGCAATATAAAGTGATAAACTTTCCAAAGGAATTTTAAAATATTTTCCCAAATTAAATAAAAACTTTAATTTTGTGCAAGATGTGATTCGCACATTGTTGTTAAGCATTCTACCACCATCAAAAGAATAAACACATTAATTTTAATATGCCTTATGTCCTTTATATTCGTATAGTCTAAAATACCTCATCCAGCCAGGCATGGTAGTGAACACCCATAATCCCAATAGGAGTCTGACACAGGAAGATCACAGGTTCAAGACCAGCCTCAGCAACTTAGTGAGGCCCCGTTTCAAAATTAAAAAAAAAAAAAAATAGGGATAGGGATGTAGGTGGAAGGTAGAATGCCCCCTGGATTCAATCCTTAGCACCTGCCCACAAAATACTCTACCCTCCTATACACAAAACTTTGTATTAAAAGCCTCACAGTCTGTATATGGAATTTATAGCACATGATATTAATTAAAATATAAAGAAATGTTGTCTTGTCCAATCAATGCTAAAACACTAAATTTTACAACTCTAGCAATTAAGAAAGACATTTACTCTAAATAGTTTCAGCAAATAAATGATATTGTGTATATTCCTTTTATTTTTGATTTTGTGGTAGTGGGGATTGAACCCAGGGGCATTCTACCGCTGAGCTATACCTTCAGCCCTATTTTATTTATATTTTTCAATTTTTAAACAGGGTCTCACTAAGTTGCTCAGGGCCTTGCTAGATTGCTAAGGCTGGCTTCAAACCTGTGATTCTCCTGTCTCAGCCTCTCAAGTACTAGTATTACTATTGCGTCCATCCCTTTTAGTTGCAAATGGTAGAACCTTTGTTCTAAGGTTAAACTTTGAAATGGATCTGCTGTTAAATGCTCAAAAAATTATTTTCAAAGTGCATAATCATGCTTTGCCTAGGTAATGGTTCCATTCTTTTGACTTCCCATTCACCTAATTCCCCACCTGTTTTGGCAAGGTTCTTCCTCCAAATTGCCATGACCCACCTTGAGGTACTTAAAAATTATGGCTGTCTATGGCCTTCCTTCCTGGATGGAGATTCTGCCAAGCTAAATCTCTTTCCATATTTACATATGTACTCATTCTTATTGCAATGCACATCCTGCCTTCAACTTCACCTCAAGCTTCCAGAGCTGCATGGGACCTGCAGGTGGCTGTGACAGATCTGATGCACTAGCCTTGATGACAGCCTTCCAGCAGCCGGGAGTGACTTTCCAATTTTAAGATTAGTTTTTAAATGTAGAAGCATTTACAGTTCTCATATTTAAAAGAAAACTGGACTTGCCTGAGCCATAAACTCTGATCATAATGCAAATGCCACAAATTCCAAGGCCTGATGTCCTTTCCTGGCTTTGGATTGAGCAACTGCTGCTTGAGGCTGCCCTCAACCTTCTGCTTCAGCAAAGGCCTGTGGGTTCCTTGTTCTTAGAACAGCCACAAGCCTCACCACCTCCTTCTCCACTTTTGGTCACATTGTTACTTGAAATTAAATGTTCTCTCAAATCTCTATACACCCCCTTTTTACCACCCCAATCCCTGATTTCAGTTCTGCTTTGTCTCTCTGTGGGCCCTTTCCTAAAAATACCATACATGGGGTTCCACTTCCTGGGACTTCGCCTTGCTTCCTTTCTATTCCAGTGTGGAGCTTTCTGTGTTCTCATTTTGCTTCATTATTTGTTTATATTTCTCTCTTGTGGTCTTGTACTGGTGGTTCATATTCAGTTCAGCTAAGTTATAGAAAAGTTCATTTTCGTGTTTGGAAAGCACCTTCAAAATTTCATGTTGTTGATCAGAACACTCAGTATAAATTTGGACACAGAGTTGGTGGTCACTGAATGTACTGTGAAAGGCAGCAACTGTATTTCACTACACCGGGCTAAAAGAAAACAATTCCAAATGTTCCTTTTGTAAGATTTTTTTTTATTTCTCAGAAGTAACGGTTCCCTTAACATCATGTGATGCTAAGGGAACAAATTCATTTGATTCTAATCTCCTAATGAGTCTCTCCAGCAAACAGTGCTCCAAGTACATCATTATTGACTTACCAAGGTTTTTGTTTTGTTTTCTTTTGTGGCAATGTGGTTTGAACCCAGGGGCATTCTACCTCTGAGCTACACCCCCAATTCTATTTTTTATTTTGAAAAAAGGTCTTGCTAAGTTACTGACAACCTCACTAAAAGTTGCTGAGACTGGCTTAGAACCTGTGATCCTTCTATCTCAGTCATGTCTGACTTGCTGAGTTTTGACCACAGGTTCTAATAGATCTGGCTTCCTAATTTTTACTTCTTTCAATCATTGGCATGTTGATTTAACTTTTTTAAGACCTCTCTCTCTCTCTTTGTTCATTAAGAAATTTAAATATTGGGAAGGGTGATAGGGAGAAGAAAAACAAGGATTGAGAAAGGGAACAGTTCAAATAAACTTACACCCATATAATGTTTCACTACCAATCTCACTAACATGTATGGGAAAGGAGAAAAGGGAAAGGGGGGGCAGGTATACAGAGGGAAATACAACAGGCAATGTGTAGATGAATGTTTATGTAATTACATTGCACCCATAAATGTATAAGAAAGGAATTTAAATGATGCAATATAAATTGCAGGGCTTTAAAAACAGTGTTTTATAAAAAGCAAACATCTTGAATCCATTTTTTACACTTACTGTATTGAGATACAAAAATGAGAATTTCCAAAATTGGTTAATTCAAGAAAATACCTCTTATAATATAAAGATTTAGTTCTCAAATAGACTTCCTTAAGGCATACTTTTAGGTTTGCTTGTGTGAGAATCTAATTAGATCTTTTCTATCAAAGGAATAGCTTGACTTAAGCTCTATTTTTAGAACTGCCATTATGTAACCTTGTGTGTGCTTATATTTTTGTAAAGACAGCATTTCCTGAAAATTGTGAGTGCTAAGCATCCCCTTCAGCCAATGGTATAAATATTGTGAGTCTATGTTCTCACTAATAGGAGCACAGTACAGAAGCCCCATGCTGAAAATAAAATACCTAGCAGTTTTCCACCATGTTGTTTTTGCCTACCTAACTTGACTTTTGGCAGTATCCTTTTTTTGCAAAAAGTCAAATTCACCTTGCCGAGTCACTTTCAAATGTGTCTTTCCTTAGGACACCTTGGAAATTTATTTCTAACACTTGTCAGAATTTTCATTATAATTCTACTATTTGTTTACCTCCTGGAAAGTAATTTAATTCACTGGTAACTATTATCATTAAGCTCTGTGCTTTAAAAATGCATGAAGGACTGAAGGTGCATCTCAGTGGTAGAGTGTTTACTTAGCTTGCAGAAAGCCTTGGGTTCAATCCCCAGTACACACACACACACACACACACACACACACACACACACACACACA